>JALPQI010003376.1:0-81558 GCA_025490895.1 Thaumatotibia leucotreta
AAGATCACGTATCGCTCGAAATGATATGCAAAAGGGAAAAATAAATTTCGTTAGTGCCAACAAAGAAAATGATAGTTCTTACTTAAAAATAGACATTATGATTTGAATTAAAATATTCTGGTACAGTCTTACACAAATGGACTTAGAATCAATTAAGGCTTATGAATCTTATGATGTAAAAACGTAAATACGAATAAAGATAATAACAACTACAAAAACGATAAAGTTATCAAAGATATTTCCGCAGTTTGTAAGTACATACTTAAAGCACATGGAGATGAGCGAGACGCAAACGACGAGCATGTCGAGTACGTTGAACGCGGAACGAAGGAAGGCGCCCTCGTGCAGGATCAGCCCGTACGTCACCAGCTTCAGGAACAGCTCCAGCGTGAAGATGCCCGTGAAGAACACGTCGAATTGGCTCAGGAGCTGGAGACAAAAGGCACTAACATAAAAAATGTTGAAACTGTGAATTGGACTGGAACCATCTCCAGTCCAATTCACAGTTTCAAGGATTTGATTTCTGGCAAATTTAATAAAAAAAAATGTTTTAACTGTTTATTTCAAGGATCAAATTACAGATTGCCTTAGGTTCTTCTTAGCTAGCTTAATATATAACATTGTAAATTATTAGCTAAGAAATGTAGTTGAGTTTAATTATTGGTATAAACTTTTATATCTTAAATATCAGTCGCAAATTTGTTTTACTATAGATTAATAGATATGAGCTAATAGCTTAAAACTTTCAATAATAGAGATAAGCAAAAAGATCGAACATTAGGATGGGACATCTCATCATAAACTCAGACGTTTAGATACAGTTGGTACAGTCACGTCTAAAAATATGTATACAAAAACAAGGTTGCATAGATATGTAGTCATACATTGTATCAAAAATATGTATCTATTACTGACACCAAAAAATGTATCCATTAAACTATTTCAGTATTATGTAATCACAAAATGCTTCACAAAGTTTCATACTTAAATAAATTCCATTTAAATGTATTCACCTCGTAGTCAAAAATAAGTATACATGAATGATTTCCGTTTACATGTAACCACACCAATTTGTCAAATATTTATATACGTCGTTTGATTCATAAATATGTATTCAGACAGCAAAAACTAACCTTGTCTGACTGGCATAGAATCGTAAGTTGTATAATTAACTGATTTGACAATTCACGAAAACAGTGCAGACTTGTCACTGCATACATCTATCTCACGATTATTCTATGACGCACTTGACAGTCCAAATTTTTAGATTGAGCTCAGTTGTAAATATTGTGTATTTCAGTTTAGGGTCATTCACAGAAAAGTGCCCCAAGCATTTTTTTGTTTTTATTTCAATAATATCAAGTTTTTTCTACTCAGTCAAAATCGGAACGGCATTTTGCAACTAACAGGAGAAATATGTCCCTAACATGTTATTCTCGCCATCACAAATATATATACAGGGTGTTTTTTTTTTCGACCGTTCAAATTCTACGTAGTGAATGTGTAGGTCATACTGACCAACTTTTACTATGGGGACAAAGTCGAAATCGCGAAAAAAAAATCAGCTGTTTCATACATTTCGGCCGGCGTAATGCCGCCAATTTGTATGAAACAGCTGATTTTTTTTTCGCGATTTCGACTTTGTCCCCATTGTAAAAGTTGGTGAGTATGACCTACACATTCACTACGTAGAATTTGAACGGTCGAAAAAAAAACACCCTGTATTATTCAGGGTGCTCAAAAATATCTGAACATGCACTCTAATATCTTGAAAATAGAGTCGTGTTCTCCTATATTTTCAAGAACCGAACCTATATTTTTATAATTGTCATCGAATTATATTGATAGACAGTTGTCTATCTTGAATTTATTACATTTGCACTTCAAACCCAAACTTCTTTATTTCGAATTGCCCTAAGAAAGTAGGTAATAAGAAAAAATACAGATTTACAAGTGGTATTTACTTATTTTTCATCACACTTGCTGTCTAAGCGCGCCATTGCTTGCACGCGTAGCGGGAGTAATAGAAAAGTGAAATTCCCTAGGGAGTAATAGAAATGTCAGTACGTCATTTAATAATATTATGTCTTAAAACTAAATTTTTTGTCGGCAAGTGTGATGAAAAACATTGTATGCATCACGGTCGGTAAGCGGAATACTAACTCGAGTCATAAAAGCCCTCCGCCTAACGGCGTCGGGCTTCTAACACTCTCGTTAGTAATTCCGTACTTACCTCCCTTGATGCACAATGTTCTATTATAATGCTTGACAAACAAAACATTTCTTCTCTCTTTCAGTTATAAAATAGTAGTTTTAATCTTAGTAACTAATATAAAATTATAATATTTATGAGTTTCATAAACAGCCACTACCTATTTGTAGCTTCAGATAGGTTCCATATTATAAAAGAAAGTCACTGGCCACATGGAAGAAACTTCATTTTAAAATCGATTACACTTAGACACGTCAAAACATCAAATCGTGTTTACATAATAATATTATCTATGAATCAAACGACGTATACAAATATTTGCCAAATTAGTGTGGTTAAATGTATAAGGAAATTCGTGTATACTTATTTTTGACTACGAGGAGGATACATTTATATGTAATTGATTTAAGTATGCAACTTTCTGAAGCATTATGTGATTATATAATACTGAAACAGTTTAATGAATACAATTTTTGGTGTCAGTAATAGATACATATTTTGGATGAAAATGTGTGGCTACATATTTTTCAAATCTTATTATGTATACATACTTTTAGACGTGACTGTAATAGTTATCATAACAATTGAGAATTTGAACAATGAATCGGAACGAAATGAGCCGGTTCTGTTAAAATTGAAGTTATCGAAAACCCAAGCACTTTTAATAAATATTCAATTATACTCGTATTAATACTTAGAGACAACTAAAACGACCTGATAATAGATAAGTATTTTAATGAAATGATACAAAAAAAAAATCCAACTCACCCAATTCCTGAATCCCTTCTGCTGGGCATCCAAGGGATCCTCAGCAGCCAACATGGCCGACGAGAACATGATGCAGACCAGGATGATGTTCCCGAAGGTCGAGGATGCTGACATCTTGTAGCAGAACACCCGGAACCTGTTCATCACAATGGCCATGTAGATGACGATATAGGTAATCTAGTGAAAGTAAGGACAGGTAGGGGTTGTGTTCTTATAGGAGACACCAAAATGATACACAGAATAAGTACGTAGATTCTGGATTTGCAGTCACTATTGAACCTCGAAGGAAAGATAATAAAGATCGCTAATTCAAGATAAACAATTTTTTATTTAAAGGGAAATCAATTTATCGACATACTTACATTCATAAAAAATAATAACATCAACTATTAAAATCGAAGAAACAGAAATATTACCATCGTCCAGTATATCCTAAGGGTACATTTAGATGCTTTTGTCACACGATAACTTGCAAAAATAATAAATACATTTAATAATACATACTTAAGACACAATAGTTATTAAGTAACGAAGCTCATGCTTAGTGCATGCAAAATAAATGCAGACGATCTAAATAATACTGACAATAATACAAAACATGCATGCAGACTATACTATAATACTACCCATATTCAGACTAAACCTACATTTAACTAGGGATTTCATTTCATGCTTTGATCTATAAAAGGACACTAACAATTATCCTAACGACAAACAAGAATTTTAAAATACCCTGAAATCTCATTGTTTTTAACTTTTGGGATCCACATTGAAGGACAACACTCGTGCGATGGTATTTTCGACAGGATTTGATATGAATGATGTGATCGATAACGCCAATGATTTGAAAGACAACACTACAATATAGAAAAACAAGTAGTGACTTTACAGAACGTTGAAATTTATACACGCATTTCAAGGTGATCGTGTAAATCGATACACGTGATTTCATGCCTTATTAGAATCGAGAATGAAAAGTGCAAATATGTCTGCATAATATATAATTCTTAAGTACAATAAGAAAGATCTAGAATTTGAGATGAAAAAACTATCAGAATGGGGTCGACATGAATGTAGTCACCAATGACAAAATACATTACGCATTAATTATATTCAATTACATTTATTACATTTTTGAATACTGCTGAATGTTGATATCATGAAAACGCGTGATCGATTTCATCGTTAATTTAGTCGTTACTACTTGAATTCAGATATTGTGACAACACAATGCCAATTCATACAATGAGATCAGGTATGCTCCCACCAATCACCTGTTCTTTGGTGACAAAACGAAGAAACTACTAGCGTTCGGTATTGGCGGCACTTGATTGGTCATATTCATTTCTGAAACCCGCCGTGGCCTGGCGGTAACTAGCGTCCCTTCTTCTTCAGACTGCCCGGCATCTTTGTGAGATAGAAAGAGACGACAGTAGACTTTTGTACAAATCTAAAATGCACTTTAAACCTAGAGCATACCCTAAACTAAAGAAAATCTTCTATATACATGCCGAAATCCCTGTAAAAGATTTTAGATACCTAATTTCATTACAGTTTTATCCTCAGCTAAAATGTTAAAGAGTAAGAAAACGCTAAGTCAAATAAAGTGAGAGTAGCTCATAAACGTGTTGAAATAGTAAATAATAGTAATATTAAAATATACATAATAAAACAGCTGAAAATATTAAAGTAGGAAAATAGAGGCGTGAAAAACAAATTCATCGTTGATAGTTTGCGAAATCTCACACGAAATGAATTAACAAAATTAAATAAATAGCTTGTGACGATAAAACTATCAATGAAGAATTTAAGAAACATCAAATCAAAAAAATAATTCAAAAATAACATCTAATTAATAGAAGCTGTAGTTGCTGCTGTCCCACGCCCTAACCTGTTGGTTTTGGTAAATATGAAGAAGGAGGTCGCATCAGGGATGGGTTTCTTAGAATCGTGTATATCGACTTCAGACAACCTCCTCGGTCGCGCCGACGACGTCGTCGGCTTACGCTTCAGTCTTGGCTCCTCGCCTTCTGTATTCACTGTTGTTGCATGGTTAGGTTCTGTTTCCTTATGTGTTTGCTCCATCACGGTAACAGTGGGTCTTTCTTGGTTAGAACCTAATGCATTGTTAGTATTTTTACCATCTCCTGGGATAATATGACCTAATCGTTACCTATCTATTACATAAATGTTAACAAGTGTTAGTAATATCAATGTAAAATAGGAACCTTTGCTGACACTTACAACTTTATTTAAAATCAAATTACATGTACCTAAACTCATTAAGTCATTAACACAGATTCTAATAAATACTCTTGTATAGCTAACAGTAACAAAATAACCAGTAAAGTTAATAAGTATCAGCAAACTGAAACCATATCATTAACATTTAATTTTGACAATTATGAAACACATTACATTGTTTTTGTTACACACAACTCAAACTAAAACATAAAAAATTAAGTACAATGAATAATCCAGGAGACTTTCATAGTTATACAGTATAGCCGGCTAAATTTATCTCTCAGTATACCTATATGATTCCTCTGTATCGTCTCTTCTTCTTGTTCTTGCTCTTCTTCTATTCTTTCTGTTTCTTCACCAGCTTCTATTTCTATTCTCCCTTCTTCTGCTCCTTCTGACCCCGTCTCTTCATACTCTCGTTCTGAGCTGCATTTGGTGAAAGTACAAATTTAGTATTTAGTCTTACTATCCCCGTAAAACACATTTATCCTCAATCGTAATCAAACATAATATGGTGAACTTACTTGTCAGTCGTATACGCGTCGTCATCGTGTATATATTCATCATCAGTATCTGCATGTGCTCCATCGATTACTACACTGCCGGCTTCTTTGTCATCAGGATTCTGGAAAACATCATTTGATTAAAAATCGTAATCATGAGAAATATTAGTAATTGTGGCGTCTATTGGTATAGTTCGAGTGTAAATAGATGACAGAAATATAAAATAATTTATTCGTAACACATAGATAAAGGAAAAAGGACAAAGTAGGTATGACATACAAAAAAGGTGCCACAAAATGGTCTCATCTCAGCATGTTGCTGGCGTGAGCCAGCGCTGATCTTCCGATGAGACTATTAAGTGAAAGATTCACGACTGGTAACATGACATAACATACAACACAACTCATGAAAACAATACATAGAAACTAATACGTATTATAAACAAAACCAGTATAATAGATAGTCCGTAAGGTTTTGAGCTCACAAGAGAATAAACCACATAGTGGCTTGTTTGCCACCGACGTGGTATATAAAAAAATAGAGATTTTTTTAAAATTATTCCAAGTTTCAGGAGTAGTGCTTAAAAGTAAGTAGCACGGGTAGCACGTAGTTTAGTACCAGTAATAATTTCACTGGCAACGGGAAGCAGGTATGTTTTGACCACTTTGTATAAGTAAAAGTTTTGACCTACAATTAGTTTTCCTTTAATCATCAGTAACTTAGATGTAGCCATTTGCTACTTCGGTACCTAAAAACAGAATACTCACTGCTTCTGCTTTTTCTATGTTGGTCAATGATTCGGCGTCAGCAAGATTATCTACAGCGATGGCCAAGAAGACGTTTAGTAGAATGTCTGTATTGATGAGTTAAGGACAAGTTTAAAAGTTTCGAATTCCCAAATTGGATTTGGTATGTTCTGAAAAATTTCCTTTTCCTGAATGTGTAATTTGATGATTTTATTTTTCTTGTAAATGACAACAAAACAGATAATGTTTCCTAGTTTTCTTTACTTTGTGATAAAATGATAATTAGCATCTATACTTCGTTTTTTTTAGCATTAGAAAGACCTTTGCAGAACGAGACATAAGGTTTTTTTACAGGCACATTCTGCGGATCGAACAGTGAATACGAGTTATTAAATATCACGTATTTATTATCATGCTATATTCATACATACATTATTCAGTGTTGTGAACAGATGAGAAACATAATGTCAGTTAATTTATATTCTAAGATGAAAAGATAAGAATTTTAATAAATTGCGTTTGCAAATTTTCATGGAAAGGTTGTACATTAAAAAACCTAAAGAGGCAGAGTTCTCACACAATGGTCTATTTTAAAACGTCACTATCTGTCATTCGATTTCATATTGTTGTCGATTGTGTCGGTTGTGTTTTCTATTGCTGTTAGCTTACTTAAATATTGTTGTAATCGTTTTTGTTCAATTTCGTTATGAATTGTTGATTTATTTAGATATTTTCTTTGTTGGTGCACATTTAAAATTGATGAAGCCGAAGCTGGCCCGAGTGGGCTACAGAAGTCGCAGCCGATTCCGGCTAACGTTTTTTCATCTCTAAGGAAGAAACGGCAAAAGCAGAATCCTCTGACTGCCAGTGAAAAGCGGACGGTGGTGAATATTTACAAATTAATGTCAGAAATGTGCCATAGAAAGGAATATCCCATCCCACTAAATCGGACCGTGTGAAAAAGACTGCTGAGATTGCTGGCATATCGTTATCTATAGTAGGTATACAATATTTTAAAAGAAAATAAGTTTTTAAATGAAATAAGATAATATTGTGGAAAATTGTATTATAAATGTTGGTGGTTCCGAGTCCTCGGACGCTTCCAATGACAGTGAATAAAACTATGGATGTTACCTGAGTTTTATTTTCTAATTTGTTACCAAATTCAAACTACATTAGAGCGTCCCAGATTAAAGCCGGCTATAATGGCGACAAATACTAAACGACGTTGCCGATGGGTAGGGTTGTCTTACTATCTGCTCAGTCTTTATGACACCGTGTTCGCTTTTATACCGATAGTTTTAATCCTTAAATGCATGACTTTTAAAAGTACTGGGAGTGCATAATATAAGCTAGATTAAGTATGCAAATATTGTAAAATTTTAGACTGTAAACTTTATTAAATTCAGTAAATGTAAAATCGGTACAATATTAATAACAAAATTAATAAAATACTTAGTTAAAAACCGCCGAACACGAAACGAAAACCTTCCATATATAACTTTTTAGGGTTCCGTAGCCAAAATGGTAAAAACCGAACCCTTATAGATTCGTCATGTCCGCCTGTCCGTCTGTCACAGACGATTTACTCGGAAACTATACATGCTACAGTAACGAAATTTGGTAAGGATATACAACAGTATGAACCGGTACAGGATTATTATACTAAATTGTAAAAAAAAAAACATTGGGGTGGGGGCCCTCCATACATGTAACTGATGGACAGAAAAAAAAAAATTGTTGCATATAAGCGTGTGGGGTATTCATAGAAAGTTCTTTGAAAATGATATGAAGGTTTGTAAATCTCATTTTTATTTAAGCAAATGGTTTTCGAGATATCAGCTCTCAAAGTCTGAAAAACCCCTCTATTTTTTAAACTACGCAATATAAAATTCTAAAAAAAATACATGTTATGCACATTAATAAACTCTACCAATTATTTCTGGTTTGATTAAATTATCTCCTATAGTTTTTGAGGTAGGTTGATTTAACTGTATTTTTTTAATAATAAATTGATAATTGTACGGAACCCTTCGCGGGCGAGTCCGACTCGCACTTAGCCGGTTTTCTAAATTGCCGCCATCTTACTTATAAAACACCTATAACTTTTTTTAAATACCGTTTTGCCAACAAATCACTACATTAATAGTATAAAATAAAGTCACTTTTTCTGTCGCTATGTCCCTTTGTACGCTTAAATCTTTAAAACTACGCAACGGATTTTGATGAATTTTTTTTAAATAGGTAGAGTAACTCAAGAGGAAGGTTTATATGTAGGTATAGTACCCGTGCGAAGCCAGGGCGGGTCACTAGTTAATAATAAATGTGAAAACTATGCGTTCAGCTATCGGTAAATATCAAATTATATGTATGTACGTAAGTTCCGACAAATTCAGTGGTATCGGCCGAAATCGAAGAAGGAAGATTTACGACCACTGCTTCTTTGTTCATCCGTTTGACAGATAATTCTAATCTTAAATAAAACGAAGTATACAGTGATGAAAATTGCTAAACAGAAAATTCTTCGCTTTTGTCGGTAAGTACTTACTGCAAAAATGAAGGTATAACAACATTTTGATATTTAAAATTTGTGTCAAAATATCAAATGTGGTCTCGGATATTTAGGCCTCCTCAGACAATTTTTTGAACCTTGCAATAAATATGATGTTCGTCAAAATATAGAAGATAAAACCGATATAGTAAAGGATACAGTTGCCACAGATGAAGAGGATAATGAAGTAGATACAGGCGACGATGCCGACGGAGCCAACACCGCCGTACGCCTTGATTCCCTCATACATCACCGCGTTCCAGTCTTCGCCTGTCAGGATCTAAATGACCATAATTTATTTTTTAATATTAGATGTCATATACCAAAAAAAATACCGAGTTCACCAACAAATTTAAAATGTATACATAGTAGTGTTAAAAACAATTTAAGTTGTTTACAAAAATAAGACCGTAATTTGTCGCGTCAAATTTTGTGATTAACAGAGACAATAGCAATCATACGTTTTAATATGTTCTGTGATATCAGTCGATAATGTTCCTTATCATTTTTCCAAACCCAATAGCTGCCATCAATAATTGAATTAATATCCATGAAGTTAATTTACGTATTGCGATATAGCGAGGAAATACCGCCTGCGTTCTCAGTACAATGCCACAAGGGCCAATCTTAGATAATAAAGGTTTGGTAGTTAGTTTAGAACTGATTTAATTTATATGCATATAAATTGTACAGTTTTTAAATAATTTTTAAATAACCGAAAAAAATCGAGGCAGTGAAAGAAAAATAAAATAAAAAAAAAACATAACTAACCTGAAATACAGTCAGCAACGCCTGCCAAAAGCAGTCGAAGTTATGCCGATCCTTTTCTTCTACCGGGTCGTAGTTGAACTTGCCACCAAACACCTACAAGGGCATGAAACTTAGTGGCTCTGATAATAGTACATGACTGAGAATAGTACTGATTATAGCCTGTTATTTCCAGACGACTTATTGAACTATTAAATAAAATAGACTCTTTTTGTTTTTAAAATCGATCACATCTCCTTTCCTCTTTCCTAAGGAATATTTGAAATCAAGCAAAGAAAAAACGCAGAATAGGTGCGTCTCCAATAAATTAAGAAACAAAATGAGGCCTTTTAAAATGACACAACTCAATTTCTGTGGTGAGTTGGTACCTGCATGCCTAGCAACGCGAAGATCATGATGAAGAGAAACAGCAGCAGCAATAGTGACGCGATAGATTGGATGGAGTTCAGGAGAGAAGCCACCAGGTTGGAGAGAGAGCGCCAGTATCTGAGAAATAAAGAATAAATCAATAAAATATTGATGTCTATGCTATGCGTTAATTAAAACGAAAATAATACATATTGACGATGTCTATAGTGAGGAAGTGTATAAATATGTATTGTTACAACTACTAATTTTATTTAATTGTACTGATTCCACGCGAAAGCATTAGGCTCTGTTCATCCATAAAACTCCACTCGCTTAAAAAAATATTATAAAACAAAAAAATAGGACATAAAAATAAAAGAGCTGCATTTTCTTGAACCTTAAGACGACGGCTATCAGGAAAAAATATAATATTCATAACTTTAGATATCCAATTGAGCTTACCGTGGGAATAGGTCGATTTGTGTACTCGCGGGGTTTTCGGAGGTGTGCAGTAGCGTTCACGGAACGCCGCACATAGAGCGAGCAAAGGAACACCCCAGGGGTTTACCGTGCGAGTCATAACCACCCGGTTGCTCCCGGAATGAGTGGTATCCTTAGCGGATTCCCCTGGGTTAACAAAGAAAAAGATGTCCCCGAGATATTTATTTTTTAGCTAACTAATGGAACTCCACTTACTTGGTGACCTTGAAGACCCTCAGTAGCCGCACGCAGCGCAGCACGGAGATGCCGAGCGGCGGCATCACCTCGCTCTTCGTGAGCACCATCTCGCTGATGGACCCGATCACCACGAAGCAGTCGAAGACAGTTAACTAATGGAACGTCACTCACTTGGTGACTTTGAAGACCCTCAGTAGCCGCACGCAGCGCAGCACGGAGATGCCGAGCGGCGGCATCACCTCGCTCTTCGTGAGCACCATCTCGCTGATGGACCCGATCACCACAAAGCAGTCGAAGCGGTTGAACAGGGAGACGAAGTAACCCTGAAGCATGAATAATTTATATACACTCCGTTTGAAATTAGAAAACCTCGGAAAAGAATCGCATCCAAGAGAGAGACGGAAGGCTCGGGCTACAACACGAAACACGATAAAGCAGGACAGCAGTATTACCTTCGAGTGTTCTGAAGGGTTTTCTTAGTTCAAACGAAGTGTAATTCGAGTTAAGGGAACGAGAGATGCACAATCCACTGCCTCCTTAGACATATATCAAATATGGTTTTCTTCAACAAAAATCCTCTTAGTGACCCCAGTGAGTCACTTACTTAAAATTATTTAGTTAATATTTGGAATTAACCTCCTACATACAAGAATTACAAGATAAATCGAGGAGGACATTTTTACCTACTTGGCAGGAAATAAAGTTGATTTTAGATTGTCAGTAAATTTAACAAGATAAAACAATTGCAAATCTGTTTTAGCTGAATAGAATGTAAAGGTCGTAGTGAATATTTAGTAGTATTAGGACAACGGACCTAAGGAGGTTAAAAGAACAAGGAGAGCTCAATTGGTTCATTGTCTCTTTGTAATGAAGTCATTATCATTAGTGATTCATTATTGGTAGATGATTATGGCAGATTTTTGAGATGTATAAGATAAAAAGCACCCACTAAGGTAAAGGTCCTTAACGTAGACTTAGCAAGCTTAACTATTTTGTCAGTAAAATTGTACAAAGCACGTGAATATAATATTAAAAATTCTACTTACTTGTAATCCTAAACTGTACATTTTAACTAACATTTCTAGTGTAAAAAGTGCTCATTAGTGATTCATTATTGGTAGATGATTATGGCAGATTTTTGAGATGTATAAGATAAAAAGCACCCACTAAGGTAAAGGTCCTTAACGTAGACTTAGCAAGCTTAACTATTTTGTCAGTAAAATTGTACAAAGCACGTGAATATAATATTAAAAATTCTACTTACTTGTAATCCTAAACTGTACATTTTAACTAACATTTCTAGTGTAAAAAGTGCTACGAAAAACGCGTTCCCGTACTCTTGAAACAAGTCCAGCCAGCCTGGTTGCCTGAAATTATATTCAGAAAAAATTAAATAAGAAATATTAGAAGCGTGATTATGACTGTCATTTAATTAAAATATACTCACTGGTAATGTTCGCTGGCCAGCACAACTGTATTCAGGAATACCAGAAGAATGATAAGCCAGTAGAACGTCTGAGACTTTACTGCTTTCCGACAGCTACGCTTCATTCGTCGATTTATCTGGAAGTTAACATAAGGTCTATCTATTAGCAACTTTGGAATCTGGTACTTTGAACAGGTTATTTAAGCAAATATAATATCATCTTCTATCTTATCAATATCATTAGGTAACAGTTTATAGTTCATTCGCTAACTAAATTACGATTGGAAATGTTAAGTTTGGAAGTTTCCGGATAGAAATGAATGTCTTTTGTTGCTGCAAAGCTGATATCAAAAATTGTGAGCGATTTTGTTACAAGAGCTACTTAGTATGTTTTCTTTGTCGTGAATTAACTCTTTATTGGTTTATGTTAGTTACTACTCGTAAATTATGCATTGAATTTACTATATACTGATGAGGGTATAATTGTTTATCTATCGTCCAATAAATCAAACTAATTTTTTAAATCATTATAAATATTGGATGTCATATACCAAAGAAAAACCAAAATCACCAACATCCGAGCTTACTTTATCGAAGTCTTGCTTCCAGAGTTTGCAAAGGCAGCTTTTCTGTGGTTCACTCAGCTCTACTCCTAAATGGTCTGATGAGTCGTGGTTCTCCGCTGCTCCTGCTCCTATAATTACGTATTTATATTCATTAGTCTTTAGTCAAACAATATCTAAGACACTAGATTATTTTGCAAAATATGAGACCACTTCATATACCTACTAATTTAAATCTTTTTTTTATCTCTTGGGCGACGAGTGCTCTATACTCGGGAACTAGTTTTTAGTTTATTTTTTATTTTGCAGTTAAGTTTACACTACCCAATACCCACACATATTCATCTTGAATTAGTGAAGAGATCACAAAAATCTTGTTACCTAAACTATACTCCCTCAGTTGGTCAGCAGTATCGTTCTGGTCCGCGAGAGGCTCCAGGTACTCGGCTTGCGTGATCCAGTCGAGGTACCCCTTCAGGTCCTCTTCTAGCTGCTGCTTTTCTCGAAGCTTCTGGAAGTCTCCCCGGTTTTTGGCCTTTTCTCTCTCTTTGGAGAATTCTCTGAAAATAATCATTGTAATTAGATTTGATTTCAGTTTCATTTCTGATGTATGATGTTAGAACAGATTCGTTAAATACATTAGAATAATTCAACTTATGAATTGAACTTTGTGCTACCCTACTAGTTCTAAATTGGAGAGCAATTCTATGCCTTTAATTATTTGCTAATGCAAAATTAACGGGCAGCACAATATTAATTCTTCCAGAAAGTAACATTACACTTAAATATAAAATTATTTTATGAAAATATCTATAGTAGTACGTACCCAGATAAGACACCAAGAATTAGATTCATCACGAAAAAAGCTCCCAAAATTACCATCGACACAAAGTAAATCCACTCCCAACTATTCCCCATCGCGTCTTGAATCTGGAAATAAAAACACCAGCGTTAATAATGTCAATCAAAGCATTGATAATTCACCATCCTCAAGTTAATGCTAGAACAGTGGCGCAAAAATACTACCTTGTAGTACACCTACACAAAAGTTCTTGAAGTAATCGTTGACAAAATTTTGATTGGACTATATTTTGCTGCAGTTAGTTTAGGGGATTTCTAATCAGGCTACCAAGACTACTTACATTTGAATTACCTGTAGTCTTTTATTTACCTTAGCCACGATAGCCTATTACCATTTTCACACCTATTTTTCAAATCAGCAATTTGCAATGGTCTTTCAGGAGGTTAAGGATTCTTAACACGTTCCCTGTGCATGCATCACATGTGATACATTTGAAGGCATTGATGATACGTGAATGTAGCATATATGATGCACGATCCTATTTAAATATAGGGATAATTTGAAATTTGCACGTACGAGCTAAGCTACCGTAACTTACCCGCACGTATCAGCTTTAAAAATTGACATTTTGATAAAATTTGGTATTGTCTGACTTTTAATACTGTTGCCAGGTTATGCTTGAAATTGTGTACGAGAATTTGCACGTAAGAGGTGACACCATCGACTTTAGCTGCACATGGAACGTGTTAAGGTTTCCGTTCCGTTACTCACATTATACATGACTTCAGTCCACCCCTCCAGCGTGATACACTGGAACACAGTCAGCATGGAAAGCCCAAAGTTATCAAAGTTGGTGATGCCGAAGTTGGGTCCGATCCAGCCCTCGCGGCAGACCATCTCGGGGCCCAGGCTGGAGCAGTTGAAGCCGTTGTCCAGGTCGCAGGGGTGGGGGGAGTCCATCATCTCATCTGTACACAATCATCGTGACTTTACTGTCTGGATGTGTGTCTAATGAAATAAAGCCAAACATCTTAACCCCCTTATTGAATACCATAGTCAAAGTGATACATAAAGCCGAAATACATTTTGTTGGACGTTCACTAAAATTGGAGAAATGAGGTCGCCTTTGTTGCCATACCGATAGAGGCGTGTTCAGATATTTTTGAGCGCTCCGGATGCTACGATATATCTGATGGCGACTGTAGAATTAAACCTAATTTATTTTTAATAGGTAGGGACAATATTATTTTGATCAAGTCGATTGGCTGTTGGGTACCTATTGAGATAAAGATCAATTTAAAATATGAGTGAGAGACTGAAAAAACGAGTTTGCTCTGGATTTGTACTTTTTCTCAACTACTTGGGACTAATTGCAAGCAATGAATTTTTTTTCTTATGATATTTGTTCGATGAAAGCAGAATTGAACTGTTTTCTAATCGTTTTCGGTTGGAAATATAAAACAACTGAAATAAAAGATACCTAAGTAAAAGAAGACATGACGTGAACAAAGTGATAATAATATTGAATAGGCAATCTAGGCTTAGCTTGAAGGTAAAAATACCATGAGATTCAGTTTATAAATGAAGTGTTTCGTTAATTACTGGTATGTATATTGAAGCAGGTCTTGTGCATTTTCCCGGAGAAGAGTTCGAGGCCGATGATGGCGTAGATGATGATGACAAAGATGACGAGCAGCGCGATGTGCAGGAGTGGGATCATCGCCTTCAGGATGGAGTTCAGCACAATCTGGAGACCTGAGAATAGGATATGATGAGTGTAAACATGGTGAGTAGTGAAGAATCATCATCATCAGCCTATGTTAGTCCACTGCTGGACGTAGGCCTCTCCTATTAACTATGCGTATAGAGGAGGTAAATGCCCATAATCGCCACGCTGGGCAAGCGGATTGGCGATCGCAGTAATGTGTCCACTATGATGACGCTGCTGCCCATCATCAATCTTGTAAAATGGTCAGTGACACTTCAATCCCTTAGTCGACTCTTACGACACCCGCAGGAAGAGTTGGGGAATAGTAGTGAAGAATATTTTTATAGAATTTTTAGCTGAGCCAGCCACTCATTTAGCAAAGCCAGCCATAGATCTGATCTACCACTTTTCGACTATTTTCCGAGATGACTAGAACTGCTCTTCGTCATTGTTTCACCGACAAGCGCTATTGTTGCTAGGATTTAAAAGTATGACAACAATTAAAGGAACAGAAAATTTCAGTAAGACATTACTCGGCACTCGAGAGAGAGGTAGATTAGAGTTGAGAACCGGGTTCTTAAAACTTTTTTTGATGCATGTTTAATGTAGTTTTTCTTAGAATTAACTTCTTTTCTAGGTAGGATTACTTTTAATGTTATTAACATTAAGAAATTGAACGCTTTTGACTTTTCATTCTACTTACAGAATATGAAATACATATTATCGTGGGACAATCTAACACAAATGTAACACCCTGATCTGATAACAACTCTCTCTGATCTGCATCAGATGATTGTCGCAGTCAGATCGATAGAATCAACTGATTGCATAGACTTACTTGGTACTCCAGAGACGAGCCTCAGAGGCCGGAGCACCCTGAACGCCCGCAGAGCCTTCACGTCGAACGCGTCTTTGAATATGCTCGACAACACTGTGCTCACCATCCTGTAAGGAGACAAACATTATTTTGCTGTTATAAGATACTTATGGTGTACATTTTTAATTTTTATTTACTGCCAAGTTTTTTTATCGGTCTTTATTTTCAAAGCTGTACAATGTATATACATAAATTAAATCGAACTAATTTAAGGAACCTAACCTATAACTATCTAAGATTGACCCTTGTGCCATTGATTGTACCGAGGATGCTGGTGTAGAAAGATGTTCATGCTGCAAATTCTAAACGAACTACAATATTCCCTGGAATTGTGATTTACTTGGTGCGGTTTTCATATCTGTTCATAATTCATAATCTAGTTCCTAATCATTATTTAGGCATATTTTATAATGCACCAATAAGCCCTTATTTATGTATGACTAATGCATTCCGAGCTTTGCCAATATTGATGACACTGATTAAGGTGGATTCATCTTTAGCGGTAATCTATCATCATCAATCAAAGATTGCCACAATAACCGGTCCTGCGCCACCCGCATCCAGCGGTAATCTAAGCACTCCGTAAATAGTTGTCATCGAAACTAAAAAACTGATCAACACAACAGAAGAAAGTTCTGCAGAAGCTGCTGTAGGAGTTCAGGCCTGCTACAGCGAACACTGAAGATCACAAACGGGGTTTTTTCTCATTCACTCTAATGACGCCTTCGTTCAAGTGACAGAGATAAATACCCGAAACCGAACTTCGGTGTTTGCGATAGCTGTAGCCGTACCATGAGTTTATGCAGCGTTATTAACGCGCGTTTAAGGCTTGTTCACGTAATAAAGCAGACATTGCTTTGCTGTATAATTCAATTGTACCTTTGTATGGATGTTATTACAAATAAGGGCTCTTTGCCTATCTTCTGGAACGCTGTGGTTGATATTTATATCAATTTCTCCATAATTTTATATTCTCCATTTTATTAAAGCCAACGGTGCCAAGTCGACTACCGCTATATCGAGGTGTTGAAGTGTTTATACGAGAGCGCCACAATGTCAGTCCGACTCCAAGACCAGAGCTCGAAACCTATTCTGCTGCAGCGGGGAGTTAGGCAAGGAGATGTCATCTCCCCTAAGCTGTTTACCGCTGCACTGGAGGATGTCTTTAAGACTCTGGACTGGAGAAGGCTGGGTATCAACATAAACGGCGAGTACCTCACTCACCTTCGATTCGCTGACGATATAGTAGTCTTGGCTGAAACCTTGGAGGACTTAAGTACTATGCTCGTTGACCTCAGTAAAGCCTCCGAGCGAGTTGGTCTTAGGATGAACATGGATAAGACGAAAATCATGTCGAATTCCCATGTAGCACCAACTCCCGTAATAATCGGAGACTTTACACTCGAAGTTGTAGACGAATATATATACCTAGGGCAAACTATTCAGTTAGGTAGGTCCAACTTCGAGAAAGAGGTCAATCGTCGAATCCGACTCGGTTGGGCAGCGTTCGGGAAGCTACGACACATATTTTCGTCCAATATTCCGCAGTGTTTGAAGACGAAAGTCTTTAATCAGTGTGTGTTGCCAGTGATGACATACGGTACTGAAACGTGGCCGCTTACAATGGGCCTCATAAGAAGGCTCAAAGTCTCCCAAAGGGCAATGGAGAGGGCTATGCTAGGAGTCTCTCTGCGTGATCGGTTTAAAATGAGACCATCCGCAGCAGAACCAAAGTAACCGAAATAGCTCTCCGAATCGCTAAACTGAAGTGGCAGTGGGCGGGGCACATTGCGCGTAGAACCGATGGCCATTGGGGCGGGAAGGTTCTTGAGTGGCGGCCACGTACCGGAAGGCGTAGCGTGGGTAGGCCCCCCACAAGGTGGACCGATGACCTGGTGAAGGTCGCAGGAGTCCGCTGGATGCGGGTGGCGCAGGACCGGTCATTGTGGCAATCTTTGGGGGAGGCCTATGTTCAGCAGTGGACGTCTTTCGGCTGATATGATGATGATGATGATGATGATTTTATTAAAAAAAATTGGATTTTAGTAGTGTTTCTTCTTATTTTACCATTTTGGGTTATTTCGTTTCTCAATGGGTCTTAACTAAATTACAATACCGATACTATAATAAACTCTGAATCTCGCGTCTACAATTTTTATTTACTATTTCAAGTCTAACATTGGCCTAACTTTTTTTTGGGCCTGATCTTTTTCATTCAACATTATCTAAAGTTATTTTGATTTTGACGACTTTTAAGCGAATGCTTTTGGATATTGCATTGTTAAACATAAAACAGAAGAATCTATTTACAGTCCCAGTGCTGTTAGAACTATATGGGACTATTGTGTAATAGTGTAGACTGATTTTATGAAGGCTACTTTATTTCGTAAACAAGCTTTACTTTCTATTCGGCTCAATACGCGAGTACGAGTGAGATAGACAGTAAATAAACGCGCGTTGATAACGTAGAGGAATATCACGGTAGAGCTTCAGGCCAGGACTCACCCGATAACAACGATGGTGAAATCCAGCAAGTTCCAACCGTTCCTCAGGTAGGAACCGGCGTGCATCACGAACCCGTAAGCGAAGATCTTCATCAAGCATTCCCCGGTGAAGATGACTAGGAACACGTATTCTATTTTCTCCTGTAATATAAGTAAGATGACACATATAATACACCTGTACATATATAATTTAGATTATTTTATATTTATATTTGTATGCATGCTTGCATGCTGAATACAATGATCATTTTTATATTCTAAGACCAACTGTACCTACTGTATTTTTACGAATAAACATTTTGAATTTGAATTTGAATTTGAATTTGAAGGTAAGCAGTTTAAGAAGAAATATGTTTTCGACAGCACTAAGTTTAAAATTTATTAAATAAAAATAATAGTTTTAATAGAAATCTTTAAATTGCTACCTGAAATCCGCTCTTTAATAATAAAAAAAAACTAGCGTGACACAGATGATCGTAACCATGGCAATAACTAAAAAAAGTTGATTCACCCGTCTACGGAGTGAAAACTCACCAGTACAGAGTTGGTGTAGTTGGAATCGCTGTTGGGGTATGGTGTGAAGACCGCCAGTGCTATGCAGTTGGCGAAGATGGTGGTCAGGATCATCCACTCGAACGGTCTGGTAGCTGATTAAGGAACTCATAGGAGACAACATTTTAAAAGAAGCTTATCAGTTAATAAATAATTTGATTTATGTTTTCGCAATACGTTCAATAGATGGCAGCACCAGCTCTCTCTAGCTATTCTAGAAAACTTTAAAGTATTCTAATAGGAGGTGCAAGCATGTATTGCTTACCCTTAGAGAATGGTCAAAGGCACCTAGCCTCTTAAGGGATTGCATATACCCGAGTAATTTGACCAGTGATTGCTAAGACCGAGTGGCCGAGGGGTACAGGCATCAGCCGCGAAAGCTGAGTACGTGGGTTCGATCCCCACCTCGGACGTTAGGTGATCTTGGTCGTTTTTCTTTGGTACCTGACATCTAATATTTATAATTTGTACATAGTATTAAGTAGTGTGACTACTGGGGAAAAATAAAAAATACAAGTCAAAAATATTTAGTTATTAAATAATTTGATTTGTGTTTTCGCAATACGTTCAGAAGCTTATCATTTTAGAAATAAAACGAGCTGAAAAAAACTGCGGCGGTAGACAAAGTTCGCATTGCTATGATGATCGCTAACCTCCGGTAGGAGATTATGGCACCGCAAGAAGAAGAAAAAAATACAGATTAGAGAGTCATACAGATAGAGCGATACAGACAGTCATACAGATTTTTTTGGATTAGTTAGGTTACAAATCTTTCCTGTAGGTACATATTAGTATGTAATAGTTAAGGGTTCCAGAACGCTAATTTTGTTGCTGGGCGAATGCAAGCCGATAGGTGGCTTCAGTTCTTAACAATTAAATATGTGACCAAAACCTAATTTGTAGGTCCCAGAACCGTTAACTTTCGCAATGTACTCTGAATAGAAACAGGATTGGCATAAAAAAAAAAGTTTGTCAAAAATTTCAATTTTCTCGCAACCTATATGTTTTTTCCTAAATCTGTAAATGTTTATCTTTATTGATTTAAAATCGAGGGAAGAACTTCTAAGACCATTTTCGCTTAGCTACTCTGGATCTGGTAGCTGCCCTCACTGACCCAAAAAGAATTTCCACCCTGTATGTAAACTTTTTTTATTTTTTAAATTACCCCCCAAAAGGTGGGCCTAAAACATTCCGCGTCCATCGTTGGGTCACCAACTTACATAATATGTGTGCTTTTCGTCCTACGATAATCATTAGGTATTTATTTCTTTATTTCGCACAAACATTCAATTAATTTCATCTTCGTCTTCGTTTCGTCTCTATTGTATAATAAATACGTACTTGTATATTATTTTGACATTCTATTCGGTAGTTAAGCAACAGACATCATTCAGCAAAATTCAAATACATTTTCATACGATTATGTTCTTAATTGCTATCACTCCATGTCACGAAATAGCATGCATGAATGTGTAATGAATTATATGGACAATCTGATACTAATGTAGATGTAGGCATATTCTGGACAGAAGCCAAATACACAGTATAAAGATGATTCAAAGTTAGCAGTTTAACAACTTGACAGTGATTGTTACGGTGGTTAGATTTCGGTAGTGCTTAATGATTAGAAAAACGTATTCTTCTAATCATTTAGCACTACCGAAATCAACCCGCCGACCGACATGAAAAGTATCTCTAGCAATGAAACATAATAGGCCAGTCATTTTAGCTGAAATTTGGTATAAATCTCGGAATTCGAGATACCCAGCTGTAACTTTGTAAATAGTTCTATATTGACACCCTTAAAGTTGTCTCAAAACCTACATATGGTAGGGTGTACGCAACTATTAAATTTCAAGGTCAAAAGGTCACTAAAATCGTCTATTTGCGCTTTTTTTGTAAATATTTCTTTTCCTATGTGTTTTTTACTCTTTACATGTATAACAATATTGTAGAATACAAAATTCTCTACAACTTATGCATAAAAGCATTTTTTATACGTTGAACCGTTTTCGAAATAGACGGCGGAGAGCGCGCGGTAAGAGCATCACTTTAGGTCAACCGGTGCCTCCGGTCGAAAACGCGCTATATATAGTTGAATAACTATCGATAAATCAATGATTTATATGAAATTTTACCTTCCAATAAAATTAATATTATGTTTTCTAAGACTTCGGAGATCTTCAGGATGTGAGAGCGTAGCGTCTCCCAATGACCGATAGATGCCGCTAGCGTCTATGAAGCCGCTCCACAGCCCGTAGCGCGCCGCTGTGACGTAGTTTCCGCTCAAACAGCTTCCTGTAACCAACCAGCTCGCACCCGGCGACTCGCCGCCATTTCATTGTTGAGGAGAATGTAAAGGTTGATAAAATATTGCCACCAGGAAGGCATTATCCAGATCTCCGAAGTCTTAGAAAACATAATATTAATTTTATTGGAAGGTAAAATTTCATATTATGTGTTTCGTTCGACTTCGGAGATCTTCAGGATGTGAGACCTGTCTATTATCTCCTGGTGGCGAGTCAGCGGGTGCAGAAATGTTAGGGCTCTACTGCCCTAAACCAACCAATGAATTTTGACGTGTAGTCAATAAAATTAAGAATACATGATGCATCGCTTTGCATTCAGAGGTTAAGAATAGGCTCAAACGAGGCTTTTCGGTTGGGTTGACATGCTATTTGCATACATCTACAGAGTAGATATCCGCAGATTATATATAGGACTTACTCATCCGCAGTTTTTACACATAAGTTTCACATAACATTTTCGGTAATTTATACGAATTGACACGTCCAGAATACCGGGTTCATATTTTGATGTTATCTAATTTAGAACGGAATTTCAGAAAGGAAATAATTAAGTGAGAATTATTAGAATAATTGTCTACGTATAATACAGTACAGTGTAAGGTCATGGACTCTAAACTCGGTATTAACATTCCATATGTGGGTTTCTCTCTGATATGTCGTACAGCTGTTCAGATTAAAACTAGTATTCTTTAAGCGTTTAACAGGCACCTTGGAGGCGAAGGTTTCGCCAAATAAATACTTTACAAATAATATTAATCAGAGATTATCGTTCGCTACGCTAAATGCGATAAAATATGAGAGGATATTTTCGTTACTTGATTTGATGAGACAACTGGCAGACGATGTTATTTTTAGCGTACCACGATGACTATTTTCCATATGGGCGTACCTGTTTTTACTTTGGAGAAACGCCAACGGAACACCAGCAGACTTTTCTTTTGATCTGGTCAGTCAGCGTCGGTGTAGCAGCGTTCCGCTTACCTCAACGCATCGTGCGTTCAGTTAGGGCCAGTAGACTGAGACATACTGTGGCACGTGAACGTTTGAGGTGAGCGAACAGGTCGATGGACGGGGTACCCTAGCGGGTGAAGATCTGCTCAGTGGCCTCCGGGCGCTGGTGCCGCTCGGGGGCGCAGAGTCCCCTAGCTCGTCCGTCGACTTCCTGAAAGTACCGACCTGTAGGTATATGAACCGAACTGGTTCCGTAAGTTCTGGACCTGTAGTGCGTAGGCAATTCCCTGATGCCAATACTTTCTGCGTTGGTCGTTGTAACTAATAATCATACTAACTATCGATCTCCTCAGGTTCTCCTTAAGTTTTAAAGTGTAGGAGTCGCAGTGCAAGTTCCCTGTTGGAGACCATGCACCGGCTTCCTGTTGAGGACCGACTGAGAATGCGGTGCGTTGATCAATATACTCAGTATAGTGTTTCCTTCTTACCTCGATATGAACGTATTTTATTACGTTCTTAATTCACCATGGGAGATTCCCTCAAGAGTCCGGTTGGCAGATGAGATGGGAGCTGGCATGGGACTCTGTAATCGCCCGAAGCAGTGTTAGGGCCTGCGATAGTGCAACCAGCCTCCATGGACGCCCAAGTTCGTAAGGTTGAGTCCGTCTAGGAGCGCACGACGTTGGACGCGAGACAGGCTGTCTCACAACCAATCATTTACCTTATTTTCCCTGCAGGACGCAAATGTTGCGGCTATGGTTTGAGTAAGGATTGTAACGTATTTCAGGTAGTATATTTGCTAACCTAGGTAGATGGGGGTCGATCTGGTAATCTGTACTACTTTTTCGACTGGATTGCTATCAGGAAATAGTCTTGATAGGTGATCAAACGTTGGTCAGAAATGTATCATGTGGACGCAGTCACGGACGCATCCAATTGTTTACTTACAAATAATATTA
The DNA here is from genome assembly GCA_025490895.1 of Thaumatotibia leucotreta. Lineage (NCBI taxonomy): Eukaryota > Metazoa > Arthropoda > Insecta > Lepidoptera > Tortricidae > Thaumatotibia > Thaumatotibia leucotreta. Next base: position 23,471 of record JALPQI010003376.1, read on the forward strand.
AGTATACTAAAACTGCCCAGGACCGGGGTCAGAGGTGAACAGTCGTGTTGGGGACCAGGACTTTCTTTGGGTCGTAGCGCTAGAGGAGTAAGTAAGTTCAGCTATTAATATGGGAGACCTTTAATCGGCTCTGTGAAAGAATAATCTGTGTAGGAATAGCACCGGGCATAGCAATACGCTTAGATAAAAACTTACTTACTTACTTACTTACTTACTCACTGGCGCACCGACCCAAAGCGAGTCCTGGCCTCCGACACGAGTCGTCGCCACCGGTCCCGATCTTGCGCTGCTTCCCTCCAGTCTGTTTCCGTCAGCTCGCGCAAGTCCAACTCGACGACGTCGCTCCACCGGTACCTGGGACGCCCGACAGGTCTTCGCCCTAGTGGACGACCCAAGTATGCGCGTTTAGCACCCCGATCTTCCTCCATCCTTATGACGTGACCCAGCCAGCGGAGACGATGGGCTTTGGTTTGGCCAATTATATCGGGCTCGGGTATAAGATCTCTGATCTCGGCGTTTTTCCGGATTCTGAAGCTTCCGTCCTCTCTTCTCACCGGGCCCAAAATCTTGCGAAGGACCTTCCGCTCCGCCACTTGTATTTTGTGTTCTTCTTTAAGTGTTAGTGTCCAAGTCTCGCATCCATACATAAGTATCGGCCTTATGACTGTCTTGTAAATGCGTAGCTTGGTGTTTCGGCTTAGGATCTTGGACACTAACACTTTATGGAGGGCGGCACTGCACCGCAGCGTATTTTGGATGCGGATGTCTATCTCCTCATCTCGAGAGCCGGTGTCTGTGATGACGCAGCCCAAGTATTTAAATTTGGCCACCCCTTTGTACACGATACCTCCAGCATGAAGGTCCTCCCTTTTGACGCGTGCGTTTTTGTAGCGTTTCATGTGGAGGTATTCTGACTTCTCATGGCTAATACTTAGGCCCACCTTCTTCGCTTCAGCTTCCAAAACAACTGCAGACAACGAAACTTCTTCTCTGGTTTCTCCCAGCAATGCTAGATCGTCGGCATACCCAATCACCTTATGAACTCCATTCAAGTGCAGCCCGGTATCTAGCGTAAGCACTTTCCTTAGAGCATACTCCAGCACCAAATTAAAAAGCATAGGCGAAAGGGCATCGCCCTGCTTCAGGCCCGTGAGAACAGTAAAGTCATCCGAAAGCTCGTTATCGACTCTTACTCTCATTCTGCTCTCTTCGGTGGCCACTACGATCATGTCGACAAGTTTCTTAGGGACATTGTAATTCCTTAATATCGCATATAAGGCGCACCGGTCAATACTGTCGTAGGCTTTTTTGAAGTCAACAAACAGGACGTGAATGCTCTGAGCGTATTCCCATCTTTTCTCCATTAACTGTTTCAGACGGAAGATCTGATCTATAGTACTGCGATTACGACGGAACCCACACTGATAATCACCCAGGATTTGTTCCGCGTACGGTTCCAGTCGCTTAAGCAGCACATATGAAAAGACCTTGTACGCAGTAGGTAGCAGAGCAATTCCCCGATAGTTCGCACATCTCTTTTTGCAGCCTTTTTTATGGACTGGGCAGATGACACCAATGTTCCATTCTTGTGGCTGTTGCTGCGCATCCCAGACCTTCAGAAGAAGTGAGTACAGTTGCGATTGTACTTGCCCTCCGCCGTATTTCCAGATTTCGGATGATATGCCATCAATCCCTGGAGCCTTGTTGTTCTTAAGCCTCATTATCGCCTGACGAACCTCATCGAAGGACAACGGGTCTACCTCGCTTTGATTGTCACTGGCGGTGCACAAGATTGATTCACTCGGTGGGGGGCAGTTGAGTAACTGTTGGAAGTAGTTGCGCCACGCGTTCTTAATTTCAGCACTATCTGTTATTAGATTGCCCTCGTCGTCCTCCAAAAATTGGGTGGTGGGTCTATAGCCCTTCTTGATAGATTTCAGCTCCTGATAGAATTGCCTCGAATTGCCCGCCTTTATGAGCGTTTCTATTCCCCTGACTAGGTCATCCATATGCTGTCTTTTTGCATTTCTAATTACATTTTTTGCTTTTAGTCTAAGTTCCTTATGTTTATTAATCCACATTTCATTCTGTTCAGCTAATATTTTAAATTTTCTTTTTTCAGCTACGGCCTTCTCACAATCATTGTTCCACCATTTCCTTCCCCTTCTAATTTTCTTCCGGCCGAGGGTTTTCAATGCTACCTCTTTTACTAAATCTCTTGTCTTTGACCATGTAGCATCTATATTATCTTCTGATTCTAATTCTTGAAACCGGTTACTTAACTCTATTTGAAATTGCTGTCGAATTGTGTTGTCATTTAAACTGTATATATTTATGGGCTCTACATTATTCTTACACTGCTTTGGTAACCTGTTTAGTTTAGCTTTTACTTTGATACCAAGCATATAATGATCTGTGTCACAGTCAGCGCCTCTGTAAGATCTTACGTCTTGGATGGAACTTTTGCGCCTGTCGTCCACAAGAACGTGATCAATCTGGTTAACAATGTTCCCATCTGGGGACTTCCACGTGCCTTTGTAAATATCTTTGTGCGGGAACATTGTGCTCTTCACTACCATGGCCTTGGCTGTGGCAAAACTTACAAGCCTCAGGCCGTTGTCATTTGTAAAAACAACTTTTGTAAAAATTCATAACATTTGTAAAAAATTGTAGATAAAAACGAAGAATTTATTTTCTGTGACGAGTATACCGGTGTTTCGAGCTATCTCTCCATGGCCTCTTTCCTCGTGCAGCTGTATCTCGAGCTCGCTTACGACCGGGGGTTTTTGTCCCAAATTTGTTTATTGCCCTCGGAGAAATGGTTCGTTTTATGAGGAGGACCCCGTATAGTTGGAGAACGAGTGCGAGTAGAGAGATTATAAGAGATCTGTTTCCGAACCTTGTCAATACCACCAGTTTTCAGAAAGCAGGCCCGCGGATTTGAGTGTCTGAGGAATCCGGGGCTGGTCAAACATTTGTAGAATAATTTGAGATATTACGTTACAGATTCCATTCATTGTCGAACAGGTCTTCGGTTTGGTGCAGTGTGCACTAAGTGTTCCTGCTTCTGCTGTATTGGATCGTGGGAGACTGCAGATAGTTTTTGAATATAGATACAACGTACAGATTTCCTACAGAACAATAGGACGCAGTTCCTTGTGACTCGGTCAGCCACTACAACGGATCCTCGATCGAGAACGAGGGGTTTGCAATCCCCCAGCTGCAGTAGGCACGTGTATGTCTATCAGGAACACCCGAAGCAGGAGCACCAGACTGTGGTTTGCAATGCTTCCGCTCGGCAGGCGGCGCCAGGGTGGTTGCCGGCATCAGCTTGGTTACTTACGTGATATGGGGGGGCCAAACTGACAAGAGTCGTTGGCGCTTTCGCGTTGGGCAGAGCTTACCCCGTATGGCGTATATCGCGGGCGGTGGCGTCATCCGGCCAGTTGGCAGCCGGCAGCGAGGCGTTATCGTGGCGTCATTGTATCGGCTTGGCGGGCCACTGTAGTTGCACAATGAACTTCATCGGACCAATTGTATTCTGACTTGTAGCGCCATTGCGGTGGTCGCGTGAATGTAGCGGTTTCGTGATCGGCAGCAACATGGAGGTGGGTTATACCGCCATGCCTGGACAGCATCAGCATCGAACGGCAGTATTATTACTGTAATGTCATCATGGTGACTATAATTTCGTGGCCAGCGGTGTCCCGTGGCACCCGGTGAGGTCAATACCGATGGTGCCGTCGCGACGACTAGTGAAGTCGGGACCGGTGTCGTGGTTGCGGCAGCCAATGAGGCGAGGACCGGTGGCACCGTTGTAGCGCCCAGTGAGGTCGGGATCGGTAGCATCGTAGTGGCACCCCGTCAAAAAACGGGATCGGTGGTGCCGGCATGGCACTCAATGACGTTAGTACCTGTGGCACCCACGTGGCGAGCAGTGAGTTCAGGACGGGTGGTGCCCACGTGGCAGCTAGTGACGTCGGGGCCGGCGGCACCGACATGGCGTCAGTGAGGTCAGGGCCCGTGGTGTTCAGTCGCGTCGGGACCGGTGGCGGCCAGCGTCGGGACCGATGGCGTCCCCGTGACAGCTAGCGACGTCAGGCCCGGTGGCACCAACATGGCAGCCAGTGGAGTCCCCGCCCCGCTGGCACCGTCGTGGCGGCCAGTGAGGTCGGGATCGGAGGCGCCCCCGTGGCGGCCAGTGAGGTCAGGATCGGTGGCGCCCAGGTGGCGGCCAGTGAGATCAGGACCGGTGGCGCCCATGTGGCGGCCAGTGAGGTCGGGATCGGTGGCGCCTAGGTGGCGGCCAGTGAGATCAGAACTGGTGGCGCCCAGGTGGCGGCCAGTGAGATCAGGACCGGTGGCGCCCATGTGGCGGCTAGTGAGGTCGGGATCGGTGGCGCCTAGGTGGCGGCCAGTGAGATCAGGACCGGTGGCGCCCAGGTGGCGCTTACGTTACCGTATGAGAAGTAACGCGATTAAAAACACGCGTTAATCGGACGATTTCCTACTTTAAAAATCTCGGAAACGCCTACGACTGAACGACGGTAACGTTTAAAACACGATCGTGGTCGAGAACGTATTTCGCCAGAAAAAGTGGGTAGATCGAAGTCACTCATGAAAATTGCGCGACGGACGTTATCGGTTCGAAAATACTTCGGGAACTCGATTATTCGAAATGAAATTTTAAAATTCGAATCTTAAATTTTCGTCGTAAATATTTAACGATAGACCACTTTCTTGACGATTAGCGAAACACTTCAAATGACTTCCTTAAAATAACTTTTCTGTTCGAGCAGAAGTTCCGAAATATAATTACTGGGAATTAAGTCGATCGAAAAGTTAAAGACCACGTGTCGAATTCAAATAAAAATATGCGGACCTTCGGCCAAGACGGTCGACGAAACAATGAAATGGCGGCGAGTCGTCGGGTGCGAGCTGGTTGGTTACAGGAAGCTGTTTGAGCGGAAACTACGTCACAGCGGCGCGCTACGGGCTGTGGAGCGGCTTCATAGACGCTAGCGGCATCTATCGGTCATTGGGAGACGCTACGCTCTCACATCCTGAAGATCTCCGAAGTCGAACGAAACACATAATAATATTTATAGTAACAATTTTTTTATGTTATATCTTTTTTTCATGCTAGTTAAATCTCTATTCATTAAATAATACTTAGGTATAATTTTAAAGTGGAATCCTGAGCGAAATGAGAGATTCAAGCGTTAACGCCCAAGACAAAAATAATTTTGATACCGTGTGACATATACCGTGTTTCACACCAACTATGAGAAAAATAATAGACGTTACATATTTAATATTATTGCGTATAATGGGTTCGTAATTGATTACGTACGCTTGCTATTTATTTTCATATTTCATTGCTATTTTTTAGGCTAGCAACAGAAAGTCCTTCAACAGAAAAGTGCCACTTTGATCCCTCCTAGCAGGGAAAAAAATACCCGTATTCGAATAAGTGGTGTGAAATAGTAGATTGTGTTTGTGGGATCAAAACGGTATATTTCCGGCGTGGGCGTACATTGAATCCTGAATGGAGTGACAGATTCCACAAAAGTGGAATCCTGAGCGTAATGAAGGATTCAAGCGTTAACGCCCAAGACGAAATAATTTTGATACCGTGTGACACGTATACTGCTTTTCACACCACCTATGAGAAAAATAAAAGAAATATATCACATATTTAATATTTATGCAAATAATCGATTCTGAAGAAATTTTTATCAATTATGAACGTACTGTTTATTTTGTATTTTTTTAGGCTGGCAATAGAAAGTCCTTGACACTAACTGAAAAGTGCCTCTTTGATCCCTCCTAGCAGGGAAGAAAAGACCCGTATTCGAATAGGTGGTGTGAAAAATATTTTTTCAGCAGAGCGACTCGAATATAGGGGTTTTGCTGCTTGAAACTAGTGAGTCAAATGCAATTTTGCTGTGAGATTGAAAAAAAAACTTTATTTTTTTCGGTATCGTTGCTTATGCTAGTCGTAGGTCATATTTTCATGCTGCGGGGTGTAATGCAAACTTCGAACATTTAAACTTCATTATAATCCGTCACTTTCATTTCGTTACGAAAAAAAAAGATAGATATAGAATATATTATCTCGATTCGTCATTCGACTTTGAAATCTTCGTAGTAGGCCCTCAAAAAGCGGGAATGAATAACTCGTTCGGATGCAAAATAAAATTCTAGGTACCTCATGTTAAACTTGTATAACAATAATATTTTCTTCGGTTACCGCGAGGATCACACATGAAATAAAACTACGAAAACGGATAAACTCGCGTATATTAACTAATTTTAACTTCATTCCGACGTTTCGTACACTTTACAGGGTTCGTGGTCTGCGGAGTCTCAGTCATCCGCTCGGAATGAAGTTAAAATTAGTTAATATACGCGAGTTTATCCGTTTTCGTAGTTTTATTTCTTGTATAATAATATTAAACCTATAAAAAATCTTTAGGCGTTGCACTTTGACAGTCAATTCCTTAATACCGCTCGTATCGCTGACTGGTCGCTCGGAACTGTTCTTCAAAGTCTGAACTCTCTGTTCTAGGCTACCAATACGATTACCGAGCTTCTCGACTGTGATAGTTTCTCAAAATTAGAGTTGATATTAGATAACTCCAGACGCAATAAATATTTGTTCAACAAAAAACCAAAGCAGATTTTTGGTGCGTGTAAATGTTGAGTCCCGAGCAAGCGAAAGATTCTATAATTGCGCGTTGAGGGATTCAAAGATACGAGATGCCAATGTGCACGCTCTCGTGTGCAAGCTCTCGCTTACATGAGCAAGGTAAGTGTTGTTGTTAAATAAATTAATATGAAAAAATAAGTGGTATAGTTAGGAAAAAAAATGATAAAATAGAATAATATAATTTATTAAAATGGACAAATAGTTATAATCATTGATTTATCGTTAGTTCCTCAACTATAGATGGCGCGTTTTCGGCCGGAGGCACCAGTTGACCTGAAGTGATGTTTTTACCGCGCGCTCTCCGCCGTCTATCTCGAAAACGGTTAACTGTATAAAAAATGTTTTTATGCAAGAGTTGTAGAGAATTTTGTATTCTACAATATTGATTATACATATAAACAGTTAAAAACCCATAGGAAAATAAATATTTACAAAAAAAGCTCAAAAAGACGATTTTTGTGACCTTTTGACCTTGAAATTTAATAGTTGCGCACACCCTACCATATGTAGGTTTTGAGACAACTTTTAGGGTGTCAATATACAAGTATTTACAAAGTTACAGCTGGGTATCTCGAATTCCGAGGTGAACTTACTAAAATGACTGGACTATAAGAAAAAGAAACCGATTCACCACGAACCTATTCTAAACTAAATCTAATAAAAACCGTTTTCATACAAATTGATTAAGTACCTACCTACGTGATCTCGACATTTTGTATGGGAAAATGATTTCTTATTCGCGATTCGGCGTTGGTTCCATACTAAATAAAAATTGTTCAGTAAGACTTATACAGGGTGTAAGTCTAATACGGGCGAAGCTCTTAACGGGTGTTAGTTTACGACATAATAAGTACATCCAAATAACTTTTACCTAAAATTAGAGCAACAAAATTTTCCATACAAAATAATTCGGCGCGCAATGTAGAGCAACATACGCGAGTTAAGCACTCGATGACAGCTAATTTCAAAAGCAGATGACATAACTGCCATATCAACAATAACAAATGTTCGTACCTACATTGCTGCTCCGATAATCTTAAAAAATTCTGTGGGGTCATAATTAAGAGTAACTTAAAAAAAACCTTGTAATCCATGATTACACAAATGAATCCCATGCCTGGTTTAATTGATCGCCCGTATTAGACTTACACACTGTAAATAAGTTGTGGTTATTTGAGTGAACTTTGAAAACTTTAACAAAACTTGTTAAGTGGACGTGAAAGAGCACATAAGTATATACATAAAATATACATATTTACACACCCAGACATTGTAAGTTCAAGATTCCAAGATAGGCAATAAAATTGGATGCATATTTTTTAATAAAATTCGATTTTTCTAGGCTAAAATTAAAATTTTGAGGTTTTATTAAAGTTTTGCAAAAGTTTTCGAGAGTATTAGTGACTCAGGAAACGCCCTGTATACTGCGTTGTAATTTGTAATTATACTGTGGTTGTCAGGAACCGGAAACGCCGCAAGCGTGGGAGTGGCGGGTAAACTCGAACTTCAAAAACGCGCGTGTTTGAAATTGGAACGACGTTTGGAATGTTTTTGAAAGATGGCGTATGTTTCGTGATTATTGTTTCATGGATTCCGGACATATTTGAGGTAGAGTTCAAAGAGAGTTAACTAATACAGGGTGTCTGAGACAATGGGGCTTTCAATGAAGGCGGTGTTTAAACCTATTAAAATCTGAACTACTTATTAACCGACTTCAAAAAAGGATGAGCTGTTTGGATGGATTAGGATGGATGTTTTGTTGACATGTATGTTCATAAGTCACAAGATAAGTTTTGAAATATACTAGTTTTAAACTATCTAGCTCATATGATTTGATTTTTGTGTAAGACTATATTTCTATGTAAAATAAGAGTAATGACATGTAGCAAAAGCTACAAAGCGGCATGCTTCAGCCAGTGGCTAGTGACCTCGGTGTTTGTTTTCATGATACACTACTATTCCATTGCGTAGCATGGAAGCGCTGGGCTCTGGCAGCTCGGCCTTCGGCCTCGCAAGCTGTAGTGCCTCTGGGATTCGCTTCGTGCCTTCGGCCTTCGCAAGGGATCGAAACGAATCGTCGGGCCAACGGCCCTCCGATTCGTTTTAGAGTAACACTCTTCCATCTTGTAGCTTGGGAGCGCTGAGTTTTGTTCAGCTCTGCTTTAGATTTCGCAGCCGAGCGCGCCAAGTAGACACGCTCCGGGCTTTTGGCCTTCGTAGGTTGTCGAAACGAATTGTCGGTCCTGCGGCCCTCCGCTTTGTTTTTCATGTTACATTATTTCATTATGTAGCGTGACAGCGCTGGGCTCTGGCCCACGGCCCTCCGATTCACTTGTTTAGTCAGTCTAAAAGAACAAACACAAACGGTTAAATCTGCTCAGATCTAAGCAGATTTAACCGATACTTACATACTATAGTATTGTCAATTGTCCTCGATATCTCCGAGAATAATGAACCGATTTTAATTTTTTTTATCGTGTACCGAGTCAAAATCTGATGATGGGATCTAGGAGAAAAAGTCGGTTTTTAATTTGGTGATTATGTTGTAACTTTTGAAATCGTCGCGACTTGATTTCGAATAGTTCCGAGGTACCTGTGAATAACATCACATCAAGATTAGATTTCTTAAGTTAGAATGAGACTGATTACATAAATAGAAATTTTACAATAGTTTGAAAAGAAAACTTATTTGTGTTGTGAAGGGGTGCGCCAAAGTATTTATAAAATTGCAACTTAGATTATTTTAACTCCGAAAATTTTTCTTATACAATTTAACATCATAATGATCGGTATTTAGAAGTAATCTTTGTTCATAATTATCATCACTTAGAATTATTTATGTTCGTAATGTTGTTTTTCATACATATTTTTAGTACTAACTTTTATGTTTATATCATTTTTCACTATACTTATTTTATGCTATATACAGTAATGTTATATTTATTTTTGTCTGTACTGGTTTTATGTATGAATTATTTTTGTTTAATAACTTGGTTCTTGAGTGGCGGCCACGTACCGGAAGGCGTAGCGTGGGTAGGCCCCCCACAAGGTGGACCAATGACCTGGTGAAGGTCGCAGGAGTCCGCTGGATGCGGGTGGCGCAGGACCGGTCATTGTGGCAATCTTTGAGGGAGGCCCATGTTCAGCAGTGGACGTCTTTCGGCTGATATGATGATGATGATGATGATGATGACTGTAAACACTAGCTACCTGCACAAATCAGGTTGTGGCAGAGTACTGTACTAAACGGGTTCCCTCTATCTGGCATAACTTTTTTTGTCCGAAACGCTTAGGACATAATCTATTTTGGCATCATCTTAATGAGGCAGAAACATCACTTGGTATAAATAACAATATTTCGAACATTATTTTCCGAAACTATCTTGGCATATCATTATTTACGCCGAGTGTTATAAGACAGAAATTAAATTTGAATATTTTTTTGGGCATGTTCGAAACTTACTTTTTTCGTCAGGCAGAATTTGTTGTGAGGGTGAAAACTTCTGCAGTGAGCGAGCGAAGCGAGCGAACAAAACCTTCCGTGGCAGATCCGACTCGGACAGGTTAGGTTAGAAGACTAAGGCGGGAGCAAAGCTCCCGCCTTAGTTTTTAGTTTTTAGTCGAGGTTATTTTTTTTTAGCAACCTAGAAAGTACTCAGCTCAGTAACACAGTAAGTAACGTACAGAATATTACTACTACCTCGATTATATTGAGAGGTTGTAATTATTCCTTCTCTGTTATGCTAAAACAAACTATGCCGATACTTTTTATGCACATCCAGATTATGCCTCATCATAAATAGGAACATCGAAATTATGCTCGAATAATATTCGAACAACTCGAAATCTGCCACAACGAAATATGCTAAAGTTGAGTATGCCACTACAGTTTCTGCACAAAACCCATTATGACTACATAGTTTATGTCATATAGAATTATTCATAAAAGAATTATACCACAACAGGGTGACCCTAATAGGAAAATGTTTATAAATAAACAATTTATTTCAAATAACTTTACGGGTATAGATTAATCTACTTGACGACTTTAGGAGGATAAAATTTCGAAATAAAAATCGTTATGAACATTGTAGGTAGAAGTATAATTTTTAGTAAGAAAAAAAGTATGAGATAAAATTTTCGGAGTAATGATGATTATGAGTAAAAAACGGTATTAGTAAAAATATTCGAAGAAAAAATTGTATAAGTGCCAATATGGACCCGTAGTGAAGCTCTATGTAAGCTATTCAAATAAAAATAACATCAACTTTCACAACCTGTTTGTTTATTTTCCACTCTTTGAACGTTTGATTTGATAAGATTTCCTAGGTTTTACATAATTAAATGACTTTAATGAAAATAAAATTTAACGTCATTTTTGTTTTACGTAGTTAAACATCGTGGAAAAACTTTTTGCACCGAAACAGGGCGACTAATTAAAAATTTGTATGAGCGATCAACAATACGAACCTACGATGGTTGTTGTACAGTGTATAACCACATAGTTTGTATGCCCATCGGAAACGTATATGGAAAATTGGCTTTTTCATACTATTGAACTCTAACTTATCACTCACTTTATATGAGGGGATAAATCCCGATGTCGGTACTATACTGAAAGTTCATCGTAATGGTTGGTAGACTCGGTCGGTATATAGCGGGAAGGTTCGTCGTTCCGTTTCACCCTGTATATTTGCGGTATTCACATGTTCCTATACGAGTATTAATAAGTACAAATGTTTATGACTATATTGACTATGACGAATAGAAGTAGGTACGTGGCCTATTCCATAAAATGCTGTCTATCCATTATCCACAAACTCGCCTCTATTTTTATTCAATCTAAAACGTTCTTTACTGCCGCAATAAAACTACTGGGATTAACTCTTTCGCTCGATAAATCTGATTGATGGCTCCTGACTTGTGATTATATTTAAACTTTTGTGAGAATTGATTTACATACTCTTGTTTTGAATTTTATAGATTGTAGGGTTATTTACGATAGAATATAATATATTTTTAATCGACTTCAAAAAAGATGAATGTTCTCAATTCAACTGATTTGCTGTATGTTACTAGAGGTGTGCGCCGATCGGCGTGGCGCCCGCCGCCGGTCATTTTAGCCACGCCGCCGCCGCCGATGTTTTCACCGGCGTGCCAAAATTCTTGATTTTTTTAATCTGTTTTGTGTGCGTACATTGCAACACGTCAATAGAAGTATCCTAGATGATCTAGATTATATTTCTCACACTTCGCGTAGGTACTTAGGTAGATCACGCATCATTACCCTAAAATTTATTTAATATAAATCAAATTTACCTGCATACGAAACAAATTAAGAAGCGAACACTTTCCGTGGTTTGTTTTGTAGTTATAACGGGATAACAATAAATAACGTGTGCGATACAGGCAATATAAACGTTGTCAACGGCGCAAGAGTGCAAGGTGGGGGGGCTGCGGGGTGCGGGACGTCCGTACGCCGAGCAGGTGGCAGCCTGGCACCATAAGCGCGGGGAGTCAGTCAGCCATTTTGAGTGGACGCGGAACGCACGCTTAATATTACGCAGCAGTAGATATGAGCGCCGATGGCCAAATAGCCGGCGACGGCGCGTCGGTCAACATTGATCGGCGGTGTGGCCTTGAAAACAGTTGTTCATAGAGTTAAATAGCAAGGACCGAAATTTTTCCATAGCAAAACTCAAATTGTCAGTGGGCTTGACTTAAATGTTCTTTAACTATCGTTAAATATTCATTCACACTTAACAATACATAATCATCAGCCTATCGCAGTCCACTGCTGGACATAGGCCTCCCTAATTTCACGCAACCGTCTTCAATCCTGCCAAATCGTCGCTCCACGCTATATCAATCACTTTGGTTCTCTGCTGGATAACCTCATTTCTGATTCGATCCTGCAGAGAGAATCCGAGCATAGAGCCCTTTCCAAAGCGCGCTTAGTGACTTTGAACTTGTGGACCAGCCGTACCGTCAGTGTCCACGTTTCGGCTCTGTACGTCATGACGGGTGGGACGCACTGATTGAAGACTTTTGAAATTGGGATCGACGATGTGAAGACTCCAAGTACGTAGCTTCCCAAATGCTGCCCAACCTAGCTTAATTCTTCTATTCACCGCATCCTCGAAGTTGTTCCTACCCATCTGCAATGTTTGTCCGAGGTATACATACTACCTCTCGTACTTGCCATCAATGTTGATGCCACGTCCTTTCCAGATCAGCGTCTTAAACATGTCCTTCATTGCATTTGAGAACAATTTCGGGGAGATAACGGCGTGTGTCACGCCTCTATGCAATCAATTGTATAGGATTTGTTTGCTGATTTTGTACTTGGATGGACATGGTGGTGGCCTCGTAGAGACATCTTATCGCTTGTTGTACCGTCTTGTACCGAAGTTCTCCCTTCAAATCGGACAGCGTTGAAAAGCTTGGATGGAGTGTTGGAGCTCCCTCAGTACGGGTTTACCTCCTACTTTTAACAACTGTAACGCCATCCTACTTATCCAGGGGCTTTTCCGGTTTTAAGATGCCCAAGAGCGACCTCGATTTCTCCGATACTGACTTCTTAGCAGGTCTTCGGTGTAGTGGCGTATCAAAGTGGGTCTAGAATCCTCATTTTCGAGATCAGGTCGAGAGTTATGCGAAGCGTATAATGGGCCATAGAAGTCTTCTACTTCGGAAAGGGCTGCCAGCTTCGAAGTAACGACTTCTCCACGAGCTGTAGTCATCTTCGTCAGGTGGCTTCTTCCTAGAGTCCTAAAGATTGTACGAAAACCTTTGTCCTCCGGTTCTGATGATCGTTCTTTCAATAGAAAGAGTATTGGAGCACCGGAAATCGTGTCGTACGCGCTTACTGATTTGGTTTAGAACCCGTTTCTCTGACTAAGAGACGGCTGGGTTTTCACGGCGTTACTACATTAGCCCTAAATGCCTTAAGGTCTCCCCCGAAAATTTTGACTTCCTGCCCCAGCGCTGAATTTCACAAAATCTCGTACCTTCCTCCCTGAGTATTCAAACCACATCTTGAAGGTTCTGGTTAGCGTCCGCTGTGGTTTCCGTCGTCAGGAAGAAACATTAAGAGTAGGTATATCTATTGGTTTTAATAATTAATAATACTACATGGTTAATATCGTAAATAGATACATAATTTATCTTTGTACTCGACTGAGTCGACTGTACAACCATAATATTTGTTAAACCTTTTCGAAAGGTTAACAACGATTTTAGCTATCTAATACATTGAATTGTCGGTATTAAAAGAAGCGTAATTTTGTGATGCCTCGTCAAGGTCACGCCGATTCCACGCCGGTGGCGGCGTCGGCGGCGGCGGCGCGAGTTTTTTACCACCGGCGGCGAGAAAAAATGTTTAGTTCCTTTATGTTTTGTTTAGAATTTTTGAATAAAACCGTTCTTTTTGAAATTTTAACTTGTCTCTTTCATTACGCCGATCACGCCGATTACGCCGCCGCCGCCGGCCATTTTTAGACCGGCGGCCGCCGCCGATGGTTTGGCCATCGGCGCACACCTCTATATGTTACTCGATCTTTATTTATCTATGTATGTTTACAGGGTGTAAGTCTAATACGGGCGAAGCTCTTAACGGGTGTTAGTTTACGACATAATAAGTAGGTACATTCAAATAACTTTTACTTAAAATTAGAGCATAATTTTTTCCATACAAAATAATTCGGCGCGCAATGTAGTGCAACATACGCGAGTTAAGCACTCGTTGACAGCTAATTTCAAAAGCAGATGACTTAACTGTCATATCAACAATAACAAATGTTCGTATACCTACATTGCTGCTCCGATAATCTTAAAAAAATTCTGTGGGGTCGTAATTAAGAGTAACTTTAAAAAAACCTTGTAATCCATGATCACACTTATGAATCCCATGCCTGCGCCTGGTTTAATTGATCGCCCGTATTAGATTTACACACTGTATGTAGGTTTATTAATATTTATATGTGTATGTGTATTTGTTAAACCAATGTAGTAGTGTATTTGTAAACCAATGATTTGTGTTTCTTATTTCTTTTCAATGTTGACAATCCTGCACCTAATACAAGTTTCTGTTTGAACCAATGGTTGACTGATAGAGAATGTCATAAGGCATTAAGTTCGTTTTTTTTCATTGATTGTGCAATAAAGCTTAAATAAATAAATATCTCAGACAATCAAGAACCGATTTGCAATTAAAAAAAATCGGACGGATATCAAACCCGAAATGGTCCCGTTGGCACCAAGTTGGGGTCTGATGATGGGATTTTGAAGGAATCGGTTGAAGTCGGTTTTACATTTTTAATTTTATGATCTTATATTCGATGCGTAAATCAGTCTATCACCACACTTCTTTATTGGAGCGAGCGCGAAGGGTCCCGTATCTAGTAAAACCTTTTTTTTTGTTAACCCAGGGGCATCCGTTATGGATACCACCATTATGTCCGACTCGCACGGACTAAAACCCCTGGGGTGTTCCACCGCTCGCTCTATGTGCGGGGCTTCGGGAACGCTGCTGCTCACCTTCGAGATATCTAGTTAAACCTAAAGGTGCGTTCAAACCAAAAGAGCAT
This sequence comes from Thaumatotibia leucotreta, assembly GCA_025490895.1. Classification (NCBI taxonomy): domain Eukaryota; kingdom Metazoa; phylum Arthropoda; class Insecta; order Lepidoptera; family Tortricidae; genus Thaumatotibia; species Thaumatotibia leucotreta. The sequence continues at coordinate 38,771 of JALPQI010003376.1, forward strand.
TCGCTGTTCTAACCTCCCACTCTACGAAATTCGATCGGTACACAAAACGTGATTGGTTGATTTCGTAGAACGGGCGCTAGAACAGCGAATGCTCTTTTGGTTTAAACGCACCTTAACGTATCCGATGACACTTATCAAATCATGGTACAGATAGGTACTGGAATCATTTTGCCGCTGCAAGCTCCAGTGGCAAGACCATGCACTAAGCCGTGATGAGTGACAGGCAGGCCTAGCAATGTACCGAGGAGAAATTTCATAAGTTGCGAAACGTCTATGGACAATGTTCTCGGCAATTTAAATTATAAAAACAATCCAATCATGCCAAAACCGTTGTACATACATGCCTTTCAAGGTTTTTTTATGTCATGTTTACTCAATTGTGAAATGCAATATTTTTCATTCAACTTTTTTATAAGTTCTCATGGAAACGTTCTCAATGAGAGGCAACTTCCTCGCTCAACGCATTAGCTTGGCAATCCAGCGAGGAAATGCTGCCAGCGTCCTGGGTACCATGCCGCAGGGGCCTGTTTTAGATTTTATTTAGTTTTATTTTAGATTTTGTGTAGTTTCAGTTTAGTTATACTTTTTAAATAAAATTTTGTATTTGTAGTTTGTTTAAAAACAAATAAATGACTTTGGCTTTAAAAAAAACTCAATGAGAAGTTTCTGTTAAATTCTCGGAAATTGCCGAGTATATTCCCGCAATTTTGAAAACGTTTTGCAACTTGTACTAGATTGCTAGTTAGGCTTTTGGTATAAAGGCTATTTTAAAAAATGTACAGACTAGCATCATGGCATTTACCACATTGTATCACCTTCCTCATGACATAACATGCTATTTTCAGCACGTGTGCTGAATTGGTGCGGATATAGCCGCAAATATGATTGTTTAGTTAGTGCACCCGGCTTAGCGGATCAGCGGCTAAATATTGTGGTTTCGGGGTATTGGGCTAAAAGTACTAATTGCTTTTCCGTAGTTCGGCGCTAATTAGAAACTATCAACCATTTGACGATGCCAACAACAGTGAAACATATAACAAATGAGCTTAATTTATTTTCACGCGTTTTTGTGGAACAAATCTAATTAAAAACCTCAGACGTTGGTAAACTCGTGGTAGACGTTGGTAAATACAATATCACGGTGATGATGACAAAATAATGGTCTATTTTTACTATTTTTCTCTGTGTGATTTTTGTAGATGGACCGCAAAATAACGCAATGTAATTTATATTAAAAAATATAATATATTTATTCTTTATTTATTTATTTAACCTTTATTGCACAAAAGAAAAAAAAACTTGACGTAAAAAAGGCGGACTTAATGCCATAAGGCATTCTCTACCAGTCAACCTTTAGGCAAAGCAGAGAGATTGTGGGCGGTGCAACTATAATAATAAAATACTTACTAAAAAGAAGCACTTATGCACGAACTTACATATATATTCCATATATAAATAGATACATTACATATATACACTCCATATAATTACTATATATACATACATACATAAAATATATACATATAGAAGAGGACGAAACAAACAATCAGAGACTCTAAACTATTTTAATTCTGCTAGCAAAGAAAGAGCGTACAGATTTTTTAAAAGAGAACTTATGTGAGGCATTTTTTACTTCAAATGGGAGTTCGTTCCAGAGACGCGCAGCCTGTACGGCAAAAGAATTTGATAAGAACCCAGAACGATGAGGAGGAATAGACAGCGACATATTGCCAGAAGAACGAAGTTGACGGTCGCGACTATAGTGCCGTAGTATTTGAAAAGAGACTTGAGATATCCTGGCGAGTGGGGATCCTTAAGAACAGAGAAAAGATATTCTTAATATATATTTTATATATAAATGTGACGCATGCTCAGATTAATATGACAGGTAATATGCACACATATTTTTGATTGGTAAATCTGTTTAGATGGATATGTATGCACCTGCCGAGATCATACTACGATTTTCTACTATAACTAAGTACCAAAACCTAATTTCTACCGGCAGCTAGCCAGCTAGGTAGTAGGTACTCGATAAAAACAGAACCGTTTACCATCATTATGTCTTCAGCTCCTACAAGTAAAACTAAATAAAACGCTGTTAAATATTTTTCTGCCCTCCGGCCGGTAAACAGCATTTTGCCGGCTGCTGCGCTAAACTAAGTTGCCGCCTGCCGGCCCCGTTGAGCAGAAAAATAGTATACACACCTCGGCCGTTAAATGGGAAAGCCTCGGATCACACGTTTGTCGGCCTCTGCTTTGCCTAGACCTACAATTACACGTCATCGTCATCCGAGGCATTTCCCACTTAAACGGCCTTGGCATGTTATTTACTATTGTTCTATAAGTAAATACCTATTTTTTACCGGCAGCAAGCCAGCTAGATACTCGATAAAACGGAACCATTTATCATCATTATGTCTCATCATCATCATCATTATGTCCACAGCTCTTACAAGTAAAACGCAATAAAACGCTGTTAAATATTTTAAATAAAGACACCAATTTAAAAAGGATACTTCCACTCAACAATATCGATGCACACCTTCCTAATCGGGTTCTTAAGCGTGAGACAGAACAGCGCCCGTTTCGGCCTCTCCTGCAGGACTTTCGGCCCCCTGCGCGCAGCCTTGCGGGGCGCGGGGACCGGGATGAGAGGTCCGTCGGGCTCGGGGGGGTCCGCGGGGGTCCCGGCGGGCGCTGCCGGGACCGGCTCTGGGTCTGGCGCGCTCATTTTATCTGGAAAAAGAGCGATGTTACAATACGAGTAGTTAATAATACCCCGATTTACGCGAGAGATTCGAGTCACGTGATGCATCATTGATGTCACGTGATTCGGTCAGTCCAGTTTTACGAGCAGGGGGTATACGCATGTCTGAAGCCTACTGTACTTGCAGAGAAAATCGCGTAAAGCGAATTTTACGTTTATTGGGGCCTTATAATAAAGAGAAAATCGTGTAAAACGAATTTTTCCCTTTATTGGGGACTTGCAACAAAGAGAAAATCGCGTAAAGCGAAATTTGCCTTTATTGGGGCCTTGATATGAAGTACCAAACATGCAATGATTGTGCATCGACAACTATTTTTTTTATTAGAAAGGCAGTTTTGTATGACGTGCGATTTCTATACAAGGTGCCCACGAGGAAAGGGAAAAATTCAAACAGCATATTCCTGAGACTAAAAGAAGCAAAAAAATTTTAAATGAGTCTTGGTCAAAACTGCAAAAAAAATTTTTTTTTTAGTTTTTTTGATATTTTGAATGCCTTGATACACAAAAAAGGATTTTATTACTCAAATTATCGCAAAAATCCACTTTAAAGTTTTTATTTTACATTTGCTAGGTAATTAAAGATATTTTTGTTCATTTGATCTTGTCAATTAAGTGTGACAAGACTAAGACAACATGGTGATAAAATGGTTTCCTAAAATGAGTTTATCATAGCGTAGCAGTCTAAAACGGTTTTGAGAATAAATCTAATTTTCTCTTAAAATAGACTGAATCCAGAAAACTTCATATGACATTTTTTAACTTCAAATTTGGTGAGAAATCCGCTGTTGAATTTTTTCCCTTTCCACATGGGCACATTGTATTTTATTTGTTCCTAGGTCGATGTTCCACAGCCAATGTATCATAGACTACATTTTAAAACCAATAACGTCATATTTATAAATGGAACGGGTCAGGTCATGTTTATTTATAGATATTACACGCACGAAGAATGTGAATAACCGTAGTAGGTACTAGTAAAATTAGACTACTTGTAGCTAATTCTGGCTAAATATTAACCTCTGAAAGGAGAGGACTAAAGGTATTTTAGAAGCGATGTAGGCTATTATAACCGGTAGGCTTAACACAGGATTAGTGCGACAATATGTCGCCGCGAGAAATAGCCTATCCATCCCTCTTATATTGATATAGTTAGTAAAAGATGAAAAATCTATCTCGCGGCGACATACTGACATACCAATCATTTGCTAAGCATGCAGGGCTCGGTTTTTTCAACGCACGGTAAGACGTTCGAATACCATGGAGATGATATTAACATTAAATAAATAAATTGCATGACAATAAATAAATAAATAAATTAAAACTTTATGAAATGAAATTAAAATGAAAAATACTTTATTTCGCTTCAACAATAGGCATGATGACTGGCAAGTCAAATCAGCATCTTTTTTCGAACTTTCAAAACGATCACCACAATGGAATTTTATATGAAATACTCAAACGTTACGTCACGTTTGAGTACGTACTGCCAAATGACCTACTCTTTAAGTCATTATCCATTTATTAAATAGAAGTTCTGTACAAAAATTACTGCAATCTACATCTTAGTAATAATTTCTTCGTGTATTATGTCGTGCATAATGTTAAATAATTTATTTTAACTACAGTCATCATCCCAATTACTTAAATTAAAGAAAGGTAGGGATCTCCTAGTAAGTATAGGAAAACTTGTGACAGGAGATCCGCTCTTTAGTCATATTCATATACGTTCTCACACTCAGTCATGTAATTCCAAAAGATGACTATAATTTGATGTTTACGAGATATTTCGATTAAACAATGTTTTAAAATATGTAATTGCTATTATCTGATAATATTTATTACAGCTTGGCTGACACTTCAATGCCTTAGCCGACTCTTAAGAAACCCACGGGAAGAGTTGGGGTGGTGACAAAAGTATTGTTACTGCCGTCACCACACGGCGCATTTTATTTAGTACATGAAAATCTAATATTTGAAAATAATTAAGTTCAAAAGCGGACTTTTAATAATTCTTACTTAAAATATGGCTGACGAGATTCATGGAAAGTATACTTTGTCAGCCTCCGTAGCCAAGTTGGCAGTAACCCTGCTTACGAAGCTGGAGGTTCCGAGTTCGAATTCCGGTGAGGGCATTATTTGTGTATTTATTTATCACAAATATTTTTTCCTTGGTCATGGCTGTCTATGTATTTAAGTATTTATATGTATATATCTACATATTATATAATTATATCGTCGCCTGGTACACCAACGTCACAAGCCTTAATTGAGCTTACCGTGGGACTAGGTCGAGTTGTGTGAAATGTCCCAAGATATTTATTTATTTATTTATACTTCTAATTCTAAGTAAAAAGTTATGTTACAATTCCTGAAATTAAAAACGGTGTTAGATTGTGGAGCTCAACGATTATAGTCATTGTTAAGTAATTATGAACAAAACATGTAAATGGCGTGTGGAATTATGACCACTGTTAATTATTGTAAGTAGTTATTCAACACACAGTAATTATTACGCTAACAGGCCTTCGCCACGCCACTTTTATGGTGGTATGGTACCATTGCCACAGTATAATAAAATACCATTTCATCACACTTGCTGTCTAAGCACGCCATTGCTTGCGTGCGTAGCGGGAGTAATAGAAAAGTGAGATTCCCTAGGGAGTAAGAGAAATATCATTACGTCATTTAATAATATTTTGTCTTAAAACTTATTTTTTTGTCGGCAAGTGTGATAAAAAACATTGTATGCATCACGGTCGGTAAGCGGAATACTAACTCGAGTTATAAAAGCTCTCGTTAGTAATTCCGTACTTACCTCCCTTGATGCACAATTTACTGTTAACGTACACCGTACAGCGCTAGAATCTTGTCAAAATAACAATTAGTATGAATTTTCTTACAATTTCATTTGTAGCGTCACTGTAACATGGTTCTACACTTAGCCATGGGCCTAGGGTCCCAATTGGTTGGATGTACAGTAGGGGTAGGGGTACACTCTGCCTCCCACCGAAAGTGCGGCCCCGCAAAAAATAGATTGCTTATAACATTTATTTGCTTCTTTTAGACCCAGGACCACAAGGTAAAGTATTTCCCATACCTCGTTGGCAACTTGTATATCCGCTGATGTAGTGACAGACAACTTTGCAAATTACTCATAACCAAACGAACATTACGGCAGTCCAATAATAATATAAACTGAAGTAAATAATCTGGACAGAGACATGGCGGGAAGTTTATACAACACATCCGGAGTTACGTACCTACATCTGAGGCCTGGCCCCAATTTCACCACGTTGACAAGTGCTACAATTGTAAATTTACTGTTTCTCCTATCGGGGGCGTCTATAGGCTACAAATACCGGATACCAACCTTGCAAATTGAAATGTCTGGTGAACAAAATATGTTCATTATACCAAACAAACAATGGCCGTGTGGTGACGGCAGTAAGAATACATTTTTCACCACCCCAACTCCTCCTGCGGGTGTCGTAAGAGTCAACTAAGGGATTAAAGTGTCACTGACCATTATTTGATAAAAGATTGATGATGGGCAGCAGCGTCATCATAGTGGACACATTACTGCGATCGCCAATCCGCTTGCCCAGTGTGGCGATTATGGGCATTTACCTCCTAATCGCATAGTTAATAGGAGAGGCTTATGTCCAGTAGTGGACTATCATAGGCTGATGATACCTAACAAAGGCGATACACTATGCTATGGTATTAGTTTTAATGCACAATTATGTACAAAATGTTGTACTAGGGGCCGTAGGAGGTTAAATAGGCGATTAAAACACATTGTGGGCAAAGTGAGAAAGAACTAGATTTCTAATCTAGCACGACTGCGACTCAAAATACCACAGTCTAAAAATCGTTCCAGATAATGTGTCGATTATATTTCAAGTATGGACGGAGTAATGGAGAATCGAATATTACACATATGTCTAGCATATCACACAGATTCGATGCAGTAAAGTAATTAACCGTGGCCGTGTGGTGACGGCAGTAAGAATACATTTGTCACCACCCCAACTCCTCCTGCGGGTGTCGTAAGTCGACTAAGGGATTGTAGGATTGAAGTGTCACTGACCATTATTTGATAAAAGATTGATGATGGGCAGCAGCGTCATAATATTGGACACATTACTGCGATCGCCAATCCGCTTGCCCAGCGTGGCGATTATGGGCATTTACCTCCTAATGCGTCTATACGCATAGTTAATAGGAGAGGCCTAGGTTCGTCCAGCAGTGGACTATCATAGGCTGATCATGATGATGATGATGAAAGTAATTGATGGAATTGTATTCTCAACACTGGCAACACTAACTTTTGATAGTTCTCTTTCCGTCGATACTTGCAATGGCCGCTGCCATGTACTTAATTTAACAGACCTAATATTATAAATATTGGATGTCACATACCAAAGAAAAACGACCAAGATAACCAACGTCCGAGGTGAAGACCTAATATTATTATAATTTGTTAACTAATTGTTGTTATATGATCACCATTTAGACGACGATGGAGCAGGTATATTTGAATATACACCATGATTTCTAATAACCCGAAAGATTTTAACAGTGTGTTCCTGACCACATTTAGAAACTATAATGTCGTATAAACTTTTCTGGATATCGCCTAGTTTCAGAGTTATTACCAATAAAAAAAAACATATTTTCTAATTGTAACTCGGTACAAAAGGTCTTTTTAACGGCGTTGGTGTCATTATGGAGAATAGTCTCACTAATCTCATTAATAGATGTCGAAAAGTGAGAAATAAAACCTTTTAAAAATGAGGTTTTTGTAAAAAAAAACCTTAACACTCATTGTAAGTGCTAGTTTCATGAATAACTTTTACTTTTTATGTTAAAATACATTCAAAAACTAAATAACAATTAAAAAAAAAACGAAAAAAAAATTTTTTTTTTCGCCAAAAATGACAAAAGTCATATAATATTTTTTGTTTGTTTTTACATCAAAAATGCGTGGTTAAAATCTTTCGGGTTATTAGAGATCACGGTGTATACATTGCGACATTCTATAATAATGTGAGTTGTCTTACTGACGCTATCCTTAGGCCAATCCACCACATTCCACTGCATATATTGATCTTTTCTACAGTAATGCCGTGTGGTGACGAAAGTAAGAATACATTTGTCACTACCCCAGAGTCGGCTAAGGGATTGAACTGTCTTTGACCATTTATTTAGCGATGATTGATTGGGCAGCAGCATCATAAATCATACTGGACACACTACTGCGATCGCCAAGCCGCTTGCTGAGCGTGGCATTTACCTCCTAATGCGTCCATACGCATAGGCAAAGGAGAAGCCTTTGTTCAGCAGTGGACTGATATAGGCTGATGATGTGGTGTTTGTGGATGCAGTAAAGGTGCATTTATACCAAACTAGCATTCGCTCATTCTATCCCCCACTCTACGAAATTCGATCGTTACACAAAACGTGATTCGTCGAAATTCGTTGATTTCGTAGAGTGGGGGATAGAATGAGCGAATGCTCGTTTGGTCTAAATGCACCTTAATATGAAGTTAATTTCATTCTCGGTTACCATAGGGATAAATTGTAATGAAAGTGATCATTTCACCGGTTGTTTACTAACTTATGAATTATGATATGATACAAAGGTAAGTGCTAAATGATGTTGATAAGTAAGTACGATTCGATATTTCGATAATTTAATTGCGGTTAAATTAGCGTCATTAATAAATGTAAAATGTGTAGTATAATATGTTATATGATCTAACATACAATTCTCTTCTAAACAGCTCTGCAGGTCCAGATCGTGCGAGACTTTTGGCGGTCGGAACCCGGGAAGCTGGTTACTGGCTGCATGCCCATCCTTCGGCTAGTACTGGTACTTTCCTGGATCCGGCCTCTCTTAGGCTCGCAACCGGCCTGAGACTCGGGGCCGCGGTATGTACCCCTCACTTATGCTGTTGTGGCACAGACGTGGACCGACTGGGACACCACGGACTAAGTTGTCAAAAAAGCGCAGGCCGTATTTCCAGACATGCGACGCTTAACGACATAATCCGCAGGTCTCTTGCCACGATCAACGTACCTGCTCTTCTTGAGCCTACTGGTATTATTAGGGATGATGGTAAGAGACCTGATGGTGTGTTTTTGGTTCCTTGAAAGAAAAGAAAGAAAGAAAGAAAAAACATTTATTCATGACACATAATAGGTATACACAGTAAACACAAAATAAAAATGAATATAAAAAATAAGTTATTGTGCCACAAAATGGACTCCAATTCAGCTTATTGCTGGGCTGTAATGTAATCACAGCCCAGCGCTGGTCTTCCATTGGAGCCATTAGTGAGGTCACGGTTGGTAACATAATATGCCTAAAAACTGGCACGTTGGCAACCTTAAATTATAACGTAACAAAACATTAAATTATGAACGCGTCTCCCACCCACTGACACTTGACATTGACAGCCAGCGCTCCACATCTCTAGTCTATGGATGGTCGGCTTGGCTCATGGGATTCGGGGTTCACAAGAGAGAGAAGTTCTTATCTATCTATTATCATTATAAACACAAAATAAAAGGATGGACAATATTACTAAAGTATCGCCTGATTCAATTGATTACAAAATAAAAATTACTGAGAACTGGGTGCAAAAAGTTATTGGCAAGATGGCAATTAAATAAATATTGAGTAGTACTATAATACCTTGGAGCTTGGGACGGATGTTGGTATGGGATGCTACTTGCGTAGATACCCTGGCACCGTCCCATCTTCAACGAACTACGTTTAAGGCAGCCGCTGCGGCTGAAAATGCCGAATTTTTAAAACGTAATAAATATAAGGGCCTCGGCAAAGAGTACGATTTTGTACCGTTTGGCGTAGAAACTTTAGGTTCTTGGGGCCCCAGCGCACGCAAATAGTTTGCTGAGATCGCGAAGCGTCTGGTTGATGTAACTAGAGACCGAAGAGCTGGCGACTTCCTCGCACAACGCATCAGTATTGCGATACAGCGAGGAAATGCCGCCAGCATTCTCGGTACAATGCCACAAGGGCCAATCTTAGATATAGTTTAGGTTAAGTAGATTAGTTAGATTTAATCTATGTACATAATTTGTAGTTTTGTTATGGGATACTTTAAAATGAAACTATTTCGGAAACGGAATCCTACACTGAGCATGGCCCGACAATCCCGACATGCTCTTGGCCGGTTTTTTATTTATGTCATAGTTCCTACATTTTGTGACGAGAGACTACCTACGGAACCTATCACTGAGTACGATCTCACGTTATTTTATTCAAGGTCATAATAGAAATCATTATTTTTTTTTTTATGTGACGAAGGTAAACAACTAAGCTCTCAACCAACCTGATGGAAAGCAGGAACTGAGGCCCATGGACATAGTGACCAAAAAATCGCCTATGCGCTGCCTACCCTGAGGACTTGGATTGCCTCTATCCATAGTATCCATGCCAGTAATTACACCGGCTATCTTACCCCCAAACCGGAACACAGTACTAACTATTTAGCGGCAGGTGAACGGGTAAGACGGGCGGACCCTGCACGAGGTCCTACCACCAGCAAAATTAATATGTTACGTACTGTTCTAAAAGCTTCACTGTGACTGAAAGGCAAATTTTCCATTCAACATAAAATATGGGCCATTGGACTACTAAACGGCCGGAATGATTATGTAAATACAACTTTATCTCTACGATTTTATAGCGCATGTTACCTTGGCTCTCTGATATGATTGTGAGATGACTGTGCTCACATTTTTCTGGACTCAAGGATACAAAATTCAGGACCCCTGTGTATCATCATCATCATCATCATCAGCCTATGATAGTCCACTGCAGGACGTAGGCCTCTCTTATTAACTATGCGTACGCATTACAGTAGAGGCATCGTAAGAAGTCGTTTTTGACGTTTGTTTGCACATGAAGTTCTGTAAAAATTTGACAGTTGGTATAATGGAGCAAATGTCAAACTTCATTGTTGCCTGAACGGAATAGTGATGTTACTGCTGTTGCTGCAATTTACCGATACGTCAATCGAAATAAATAAGTAAACCTTTTTTTATGGAGGTACGAATAATTGCTATAATAGTAGGTACGCACATATTTTCTAAAAGTTTGTCATGGTTTCGACAGGTCCTCGCGAGCCCGTGTGCCCGGTGGATACGCGGCTTTACAGACTGTGTGGAACTTGACAACCAGATAAATGTCATAATTGTTATTCAATTCAATGTATTTATTCACATAAGCTAGTATTAACACCAAATCACTTACTAGTTACATCATAAAAATAAATAAAAAATTAAAATTATGTTAAAATAATAGTAAGCACATAATAATTACAAATTCAATTATAAAATCACGTATAATTTTATTTTTCGTAGAATAATAATTTATATACCACTACGTTATTTATCACCTAGATGTGCTCTGATTTTAATAAATGGTTTTAGTGAGTTTATATACTGTATTTACGGCATTTCTCTATTTGGCATATCTACATTGCACTCTGAGCTAGCAGCACGCAAGTTTGCCAACGTGGGTTGGGAGTGGTTTGCTATGAATTTTGCTTATAGAGGTCACGTCCTATCCGTCCTATAAAACATCTTACCTAAATGCGACTTTACGTCATTATGACGTCACCGGCTCCAAAGTTTCGCTGCCTGCTAATGATTCTAAGTAAGATTACCAAACACTTTTTTAATTCGGATTACCTAACACTTTTTTAATTAAACTTTTTCAATCGCAAGTACCAGATCTAACGCCCTTTCGCACTTGACTGAAAATTTTACGACGGTAAAATCGAGCGTTTCACAACACTATTGTGAGCTGTCAAAAACGACTTCTTACGATGCCGCTACTTTAGGAGGTAAATGCCCTGTGTACCTACACTTTTTACCAATACAATATTATACAGGGTGTAAGTCTAATACGGGCGAAGCTCTTAACGGGTGTTAGTTTACGACATAATAAGTACATTCAAATAACTTTTACTTAAAATCAGAGCAACAAAATTTTCCATTCAAAATAATTCGGCGCGCAATGTAAAGCAACATACGCGAGTTAAGCACTCGTTGACAGCTAATTTCAAAAGCAGATGACATAACTGCAAAATCATTAATAACAAATGTTCGTACCTACATTGCTGCTCCGATAATCTTAAAAAAATTCTGTGGGGTCTAAATTAAGAGTAACTTTAAAAAAACCCTGTAATCCATGATTACACTAATGAATCCCATGCCTGGTTTAATTGATCGCCCGTATTAGATTTACACACTGTATACTGGCTACTTAAGCCATATTTTTAATTTGTATTCTATGTGAAAAAATAACTGGCATAATTTTTTTTCGTTAAATCTTTGAGTAAACGACTTTTTTCGAGACTGTTTGAACTCAAATAAAATAAACTGTTCTCAAGTCTTGGATTCTAAAAGTAAAAAGGTAACTTTTTTTCTTAAGCTTTATTGTACAGTAAAAAATACTAAAAATTCCTCACTTTTACTTCACAAGTTCTTGAAACAAAATGTTTTAAAGTCTTACAAAAGAGCAATCGATTGTTCCACTTTACTTGTTTTATGGGTATTCTTATTTCATTGTCTGAGTCAGCGCAAGAAGTCAATGCTCACTAAAAATATACTTTCCGTGAAACGACGTTTAGAAGCTTCAGCAGTGCGAACATTGGCTGACTCAAACTAAACGAGAACAGCGAATTATTACCTTTTTATAGGGCTTTGTTTGTACTTCCGTACACACTACTATACCTAACTAGAGTGGGGTCTAGAATTATCTTATCAATACCAATTTGTTTAATTATAAAACATATGAATTCATTAAACCATTCATAATTATACAGTTAAATATAAAACATGAATTCATTAGAACCATTAATAATTATACAGAAAAAAAAGAAATAATTTAACTTACAAACTAAGAAATATTCGACGCACACTTTTTAATCAAAGAGCCCACCCCGTGTAGTTCCGGGTGCAAAGGTGCCCATCACACTAGAAGCATTGCCACGCTGAATTGCGATAGCCAACCTCTGCTCCAGGAACGACCCAGAGCGGGGGTCCAAAACTCTCCAAATTATAAAAAAAAATTGATGTTTTCTAATCTTGAATTGATTACAGCGCCCTCTGTAGCAACGTAACGGACAGTTGTGGAGTTTGCGGACGATTGTGGTAGGCTAGCCACACGTCTTTGAGTGGCTTACGATTGTAGTACCTTCAAAACATTAAGCTAGTATTAATTAGTTCATGACTTGCCATGTCTCTGCGACCATATATATATAACATGGACGTCTAACGCCAGCTCAAGGATGCCCCCAAAAACGATTGTTCAATTGTGCCAAGAGGAGCTGGACATAGCGCGTTTCTTAACACCGCGCATATTTCGGCGCAACATCTTTGACAAATGTTTATAGAATATAGCCAATCAAAACTATTTTTCGATGGCGGTTTCAGTTTTTGAAAGGCAATGTATGGCGTGCGGCTTCCATGTTTTATTTGTTCGTAGCTATGTCTACAGCAGCCTATTTCACCATAATTAACAAGTGTGACAATTGTAAAATATCACATTTACTGCCACCAACTTAAAATTATTACTGATAACGTTATTAAATCGTTAATAAACTACTTTTTATCTTCCGAAACCCGTGACAATTGTCGCAAGGTTTAGTACAAAGTACAATTCTCATTCAATCTTGACATGAGGTTCGGCATAATTATGTCGGATTTTCGCTACAATTGTCATGTTTTCAGTGACAATTGTAATTTTGCTTCGTAAAAAAGTAGGTAATTACTGCTGATATATTAAAGTTCCAGCACTACATTTTATGTTGGTGGCAAACAAACGCACGGCCCTTCCGATGGTAAACGGTAACTGTAGCCTATAGACGCCCCGGATTGAAGAAACTGTAAATTTACAATTGTAGGACTTGTCAATGTGGTGAAATTGGGGCCAGAACTGTAGGCGTACCCTGAGTTGACAGAAAAGGATACGTTAAGTTTTACTCGATTCGTAATGCATTCTATCGCGCTTGCACTGTTATATTGGAGCGAGTGCGAGTGCGATGGCCTGTTTTAAGTATCGAGTAAAACCTAACGTTACCAATACTTGCGGCAACTGGGCTTTAGATACATAAAAATGGGTCATGACTTTACGAGAACGCTTCTGGTTAAGACGTCTTTATAAAATATCTTTTAGTTACCGAGGCCACAAATTTGATGGCCCCTTAAACCACATTTCCTGTGGATCTGAGGAACGTAAGAATACATATGTCACCACCCCAAATCTTTCCGCGGGTGTCGTTTGTCACCACCGCAACTCTTCCCGTGTGTGTTGTAAGAGGATTGATGTGTCACTGACCATTATTTGATAGATGATTGATGTGAGGTAGCAGCGTCATCATAGTGGACAATACTGCGATTGCCAATCCGCTTGCCGCTAGGCAAATAATGCGCAATAATGGGGGCAAAAATAATAAGCGGGTGGCGATAATGGGCATTTACCTCCTAATGCGTCTATACGCATAGTTAACAGGAGAGTCTTACGTAGGCTGATGATGTGTGTGTGTGTTTATGTGTGTAATTGCGTGTGTGTGTGTGTGTGTGGAATGTGAAGGCATCTGGCAGTAAGGCAGCTCCATTTATTTATGATCCTTCACTTTGCAAAAAAACTCTAATCGTAACTATTTAACCAATTGCAACCCTAAGCCACTCTAGATCTAGAACCATGTCGAAATACAAATACAAAATTTTATTTAAAAAGTATAACTAAACTAAACCTACACAAAATCTAAAATAAAACTAAATAAAATCTAAAATAAATCTAAAACAGGCCCCTGCGGCATGGCACCCAGGACGCTGGCAGCATTTCCTCGCTGGATTGCCAAGCTAATGCGTTGAGCGAAGAAGCTGCCAGCTCTTGGGTCTCCCGTGGCGTCTCTGAGTCTTTTCGATAGGTCTTTGAAGAGACTCAGAGCGCTAGGACCCCACGGACCAAAGGTCTCGACGCCGAAAGGAACGAACGAAATTATATTCGGCGCCAAGACCACTGTAATTTCCGAAATTAAAACTAGTTTGAAATGTCTTACAATCTGATTGGTAACGTTATTTTGAAATGGTTTCTGAGTGGCCTAGGTTCCCAATCGGTTGAGTGTACTTTTTTTAAAAGTCCTTTGTAAAAATTGACAAAAGTCTAATTGACATAGGGTTACAAAATAGATTGTGGCATTTGTGGCTTTTGTCCTTTGGGTAGGACAGATGTACGCAGGAGGCTATACAACATGTTATTGACGTTCATCTGATAACAGGAGCCCGTTTCTCGAACGCTTGTAACTTGTAATACAAGTGGAAGTGTCTTTTTAACACTATTAATTAGATAAGGACTTCCGCTTGTATTACAAGTTACAAGCTTTCGAGAAATAGGCCACTAATCATCACTAACACGCCTACCTTTCTTTTGTTACACTTTCTACATAGAGCATGATTAAACTATCGAAAAAATGAAAGTAACGTATTTCTATACAAAGATGTTAATGACCTTCACCTTTGACGCTATCGGTCACCAGGTCACGCCCATCGTGTGAACTACGGCTTGTGTAATAAAGCTTTGGTCACGTCGTTCGTCGTGGAGACTAATGTGTGGGAGTCGACGATAATTTGCATTATGTACTTAGTTAAGTTTTTTTTTTGGTTAATAAACATTTTTGCACTTTTTTACTTTATGCGTTACATGTATTGGACTACAGTATGGGGTTCTTCAAAAGAGGAGTGTACAAGTTCTTATTGGGTCGGCAACGCGCATGTGACACCCCTGGGGTTGCAAGCGCCCATAGGCTACGGTGACTGCTTTCCATCAGGCGGGCCGTATGCTTGTTTGCCACCGACGTGGTATAAAAAAAAAAAAAAATCACAATTGAAAATACCTATAGTAGCAACCACGAGTTCGGTGATACGAGATGCATAGTTTCATCACTTATTTCTGTTGTTACACTTTCTACATACGGCATGATTAAACTGTAAAAAACTGAAATTAAAGTATTTCCATATAATCAACAATGATGTTAATGACCTTCACCTTTAACTCTATCGGTCACCAGGTCACGCCCATCGTGTGAACTACGGCTTGTGTAATAAAACTTTGGTCACGTCCTTCGTCGTGGAGACTAATGCTGCGGACACAGAAGCGTTCAATGTATTTAACAATTAAATTTTTTTATAGTAGCAACACCGAGTCCGGTGATTACGAGATGCATACTTTCATCACTTATTTCTGTTGTTACACTTTCTACATAGGACATGATTAGACTGTAAAAAAACTGAAACTAAAGTATCTATATGATGTTAATGACCTTCACCTTTGACGCTATCGGTCACCAGGTCACGCCCATCGTGTGAACTACGGCTTGTGTAATAAAGCTTTGGTCACGTCGTTCGTCGTGGAGACTAATGCTGCGGACACAAGAGCGTTCCATGTATTTAACAATTGAAAATACCTATAGTAGCAACCCCGAGTTCGATGATGGGTGAATATACGGGTCAAACTTAAAATCATGTTATGAGTCTTTCCGGTGGACATTTTAAAAGTTAAGGGCTATGAGAGTTATTTTTCTTATTAAACCCTTATTGTCATTTAAAGGCACTCCTTTCCTATTTAATTGTATGATAAACGACACGACTCACTCCTACCAGTTGCTTACTATAGGCCACAAAAAAGAGGGGCTCTACAGTTTAGCTGAACACGCACTTTATCTTCCCTGTGGTCGATAGTTAACAGCCTGTGGGCAGGTAGTAATGATTTTTATCATACAATGCAATGAAAAAGGAGTACGTCTTAATGAACATAAGGCTTTCATAAGAAAATCAAGCTTTATAGGTCTTAACTTTTAGATTGTCCACCGGAAAGACTCCGAACTGCCTAATTTTGGTGGCATCATTTTTGCTGAAGTTTCTAGACGTCTCAATGTTCTACATGGTCATTTGTATAAGGTACCGTGTTTCCTTCAAATGACAAAGTAGCACATTGTCACGTCATTCGTCGTGGAGACTAACTGCAGACACAGTAGCGTTCCATCCATGTATTTAATAATTCAAAATACCTATAGGCAACCCCGAGTTCGGTGCATACGAAATGCATACATTGGTGCTGTCGCGAGCCAGTAATGTGTAAAAGTAAAATACTTGCTGCAACCTCATGTTCATAAGTTTAGAATAGAATAGAACAACAATTTATTCGTGGACATTCACTTGACTAGACAAAGACACATACTGTACAAACAAAACAGAAAAAGATAAAGCCACGAAATGGTCTCATCTCAGCGTGATGCTGGCCAGCGCTGATCTTCTGATGAGACCATCAGCTCATTATAGCCCAATGAATCTGAAGTGTCACTGACCATTTTACAAGATTGATGATGGGCAGCAGTGTCATCATAGTGGACACATTACTGCGATCGCCAATTCGCTTGCCCAGCGTGGCGATTATGGGCATTTACCTCCTAATGCGTCTATACGCATAGTTAATAGGAGAGGCCTACGTCCAGCAGTGAACTAACATAGGCTGATGATGATGATGATGATGAATCTGAAGGTTTCTGGATTCAACGGGAATCAGTAGGCAATGAGTTACAAAGGGGCTTCCACAATGGATCATAACTGTTCGAGGCGGCGTTAATATTGTAAAAAATATAAATAACGGCGAATAAGTAACATCCGAGTCTCGATCGCTGCAGTAATTGTATTTTTCATCACACTTGCTGTCTAAGCACGCCATTGCTTGCGTGCGTAGTGTAGTAATAGAAAAGTGAAATTCCCTAGGGAGTAATATTACTCCATTTCTAATATTTTGTCTTAAAACTTATTTTTTTGTCCGCAAGTGTGATTAAAAACGTTGTATGCATCACGGTCGGTAAACGGAATACTAACTCGAGTCATTAAAAGCCCTCCGTCAACGGCGTCGGGCTTCTGACACTCTCGTTAGCAATTCCGTAACTTACCTCCCCTGATGCACAATGTAGGTACTATTTCATCACACTTGCTGTCTAAGCGCGCCATAGCAGCATTGCTTGCGTGCGTAACGTAGTAATAGAAAAGTGAAATTCCCTAGGGAGTAATAGAAATGTCAGTAGAATAATATTTTGTCTTAAAACTTTTTTTTGTCCGCAAGTGTGATAAAAAACATTGTAAGCATCACGGTCGGTAAGCGGAATGCTAACATCATAGTGGACACATTACTGCGATCGCCAATCCGCTTGCCCAGCGTGGCGATTATGGGCATTTACCTTCTTATGCGTTTATACGCATAGTTAATAGGAGAGGCCTACGTCCAGCAGTGGACTATCATAGGCTGATGATGATGATGATGATGATGATATGATGGTCTCGCGTTTGCCATTTACTTATCGTGCTAGCACTTTTGTACTTGCATACTTGTTAAAACAACGACAAGGGACCATCAGAAGCCTACAGACTTTAACTTTTTTCCACGCCGATATATACCCAGCTTTACCGGTAATAGTGATTAACGCAGATTGAGTTTTTACGATTCAATAAAACCTATCGACGTTTCCGACGCTCCAAACTGCGTGCGGTGAAGTGAATTAATATTGGCGGTTGATTTCTGTATTTATTTGCAAATGGGCGAGAGTTGCTAGCAATTCAAATGGGATCAAAATGAAAAGTATACGTTTGTCATGTGAGCAGATTCGATACAAAAATGTTTTTTTTTGTAATGTTCTATGCGTAAGTACCTTTCGCACTTGCGTACTTGTTAGAACTTATTAAAATATTATCGAACCGGGTTACTCACGTATTTAAGTGGATGATTGCTCGACATGTTTCGACCCATTAAGAGGCCCGCAGTACGCGTCGAGCTTTGGCCGAGGGTGCTCCGAACGAGAACCCTCTTAATGGGTCGAAACATAGAGCAATCATCGACTTACATACGTGAGTAACCTGGTTCGATAATATTTTAATATGTTTGAGTCTCACGTTAGTTATAATTATAATTCTAAAATTGTTAGAACGTGACGACAGGACGGCAAAGGATTGACGCGATACCATCATAAGCCTAGGTAGGTACTGAATTTATTAAAATGAACATAACCTCAATTTCCTTGCATGTTTGAAAAAGCGAATTATCCGTTACGTCTATAAATAAAACCCATTACTTGCACCAGAATAGCAATATTATATCATTGCTCTATATAAAGATGAAGTGGGTTGCGCAAACAAAGATGCAATCCCAAATACTCTTGATTACGACATTTCATAGAACAATAGGGATGATGACTGTAGTTAAAATAAATTATTTAACATTATGCACGACATAATACACGAAGAAATTATTCATCATCATCAGCCTATGTTAGTCCACAGCTGGACGTAGGCGTCTCCTATTGACTATGCGTACAGACGCATTAGGAGGTAAATGCCCATAATCGCCACGCTGGGCAAGCGGATTGGCGATCGCAGTAATGTGTCCACTGATGACGCTGCTGCCCATCATCAATATTTTGTAAAATAATGGCCAGTGACACTTTAATCCCTTAGTCGACTCTTACGACACCCGCGGGAGGAGTAGGGTGGTGACAAATGTATTCTTACTGCCGTCGCCACACGGCAGGAAGTAATTATTACTAAGATGTATATTGCAGTATATTTTGTACAGAACTTCTATTTAATAAATTGAAAAGAACTTAAAAGAGTAGGTCATTTGGCAGTACTCAAACGTGACTTCACTTTTGAGTATTTCATATAAAATTCCATAGTGGTGATCGTTTTGACAGTTCGAAAAAAGATGCTGATTTGACTTGCCAGTCATCACGCCTATTGTATAAGCCCGGTGATAATAAATGTTAGTTATGGAACAATTCTATGGCCCTAATGAAAAAAAACAAGTCCCTAAGCTTTGTGATAAAGGTAAATAAGTTTTCAGCACACTTGCTTTCTAAGCGCGCCATTGCTTGCATGCCTCGCGGGAGTAATATGTTTTGCGTTATAACTTATTTTTTTGTCCGCAAGTGTGATGAAAAAGTTAGTATGCTTCTTACCGACCGTGGTGCATACAATTATGCATCACGGTCGGTAAGAGGCATACTAACTGGAGTCATTTAAAGACACTCTTCTAACACTCTTGTTAGTAATTCCGTTCTTACGTCCCTAGATGCACAATGTACTATTTCATCACACTAGTTTTCTAAGCGCGCCATTGCTTGCATGTATCGCGGGAGTTATAGAAAAGTGAAACACCTTAGTGAGTCACAGAAATGTTAATACATCATTTAATAACATTTTATCTTAAACCTTTTTTTTGTCCGCAAGTGGATGAAGTGGACGGTCGGTAATAGGAATACAAACTCGAGTCATTAAAAACCCCCGCCTACGGCGTCGGGCTTCTAACACTCTCGTTAGTAATACCGTACTCTCCCTAGATGCATAATGTACTATTACTGAATACTAGGCAGCCTCTCGGACTTCCCGTTTCTAGGTTAGGTGCATTACATGCAAATCTGCTGAATGCATATTCCAGTTTAAAGCAAGAATGCAATATGCAAGACTAGTTTCAAGATATTTAAATTCTTGGAGATATTAAGTCGTGCTGTACAGTCGGCTACGAGGACATGTATCTAGTTTTTCACACTGCTTTGTACAATCGCCAACACTCCATCAGATAGGTATATAGGATGTTTTTTAGGGTTCCGTAGCCAAAATAGCAAAAATGGAACCCTTATA
This sequence comes from Thaumatotibia leucotreta, assembly GCA_025490895.1. Taxonomy (NCBI): domain Eukaryota; kingdom Metazoa; phylum Arthropoda; class Insecta; order Lepidoptera; family Tortricidae; genus Thaumatotibia; species Thaumatotibia leucotreta. The sequence goes on from JALPQI010003376.1 coordinate 59,286, forward strand.
GATTCGTCATGTCCGTCTGTCCGTCTGACCGTCTGTCCGTCTGTCACAGCCGATTTACTCGGAAACTATAAATGCTACAGTGATGAAATTTGGTAAGAATGTGTTGTATGGACCGCTACAAAATTATGATATATATTGTAAAAAAAATAATTGGGGTTGGGGCCCTCCATACATGTAACTGAGGGACAAATTTTTTTTAGATGTATATAAGCGTGTGAAGTATCAATAGAAAGGTCTTTGAATTATATCAAGGTTTATACATCACATTTTTATTTAAGCGAACCGTTTTCGAGATATCAGCTGTCAAAGTCTGAAAAATGTGTCCCCCCCTTCTATTTTTTAAATTACGTGGTATGCAATTCTAGAAAAAAAAATATTTTATGCATATTAATATACTCTATCAACGATTTTTGCTTTGATTAAATTATCTCTTATGTTTTTTTAGTTTTTGAGGTAGGTTGATTTAACTGTATTTTTTTACTTCGGTTACCGCGAGGATTACTCATGAAATAAAACTATGAAAACGTATGTATGAAATAAAACTATGAAAACGTATGTATGTATGTATTTTTTTAATGATAATGGTACGGAACCCTTCGCGCGCGAGTCCGACTCGCACTTGCCAGTTTTTTTTTTTAAATTGGACAGATTACTTGGAACATTAATAGAAGTTGCCTGGTATATCGGCGTTTGTTAATTTCGTATTATTTTTTTCCTTTTTATACATAATAATTGAAATGGCAAGTGTGAGAGAACCTTAAGAATACGATCTCAAGTGACTGACGGCACATGTCAAAATAATTAACATTAGGATGTAATAAAGGTTGCAATACACTGTTCAGTCATCAAAGACAAAGACTAAAAGACAGTTAAGATACAGATTTTATAAAAACAAGACTGATGAAAATGAAGTGAATTATAAAAAATACAATAAACTGTTAAAAAAATGTATTCTTACATCTAGAAAGTTAGTTAATAAGCATACCTGGGATAACTGGGGGCAAGTTATAGGGATTTGATATCGATAAAAAAGATGTCGATATAATTATAATAAAAGATGTGCTTATTGAACATTCTCGATTAGAGTACAGAGGTTCAATGTCATAATTATCTGATATCGGGCCTCTTCAGATAGTAAAAACTAGTATGCAGATGTCATTTTAATCAAAATGACAATTTAAATATTGATATTTTAATATTAATTGCATATTTTGAAAACTAGTTTAAAATAAACGCGTAACTACCCGTTTAAATTTATTTTTTATTTTAATTGAAGAGTAAGTACATAATATTTATTTATGCCGAATAACATTTTGATGTTGTCATTCACAGTAACATCGATATATTTTTAGTCGGTAAAATATTTTGCTACAACACTTTCGTATAAATGCCCCGAGATATCCCAGGTATGTTAATAAGGCAAGACTCAATAATTCTACAAATATCTCGAAAACTAGTTGGGAAATCATAAATCAGAATACAAGTAAAGACAATAAGAGAAACAAACTGATTGATAAGATAACATGCAATAACCATATAATAGATAAACCAAGTGATATTGCGAATGTTTTTAATAATTTTTACATTAATGCTACTAATAACAATGCTGATTTATCTAATAATGCCAATCACTATGTCCAACCCCTTCAGTTTAACAATTCTAACATGTTTATTTTTCCTACAGACCCGAAAGAGGTGTTTAATATCATTAAAAAACTGAAAACCACCGGCTCTGTTGGCTATGATGACATCCCTACACATATAGTTAAGTTGACAAATGATATTATTGCTCCTGTGCTTTCACATTTAATAAATATGAGCTTTATTCAGGGAGTTTTTCCGGATAAATTGAAGATTTCAATTGTAAAACCTATTTTTAAAACGGGAGATAAAAACTGTCCGGGAAATTATAGACCAATTACCCTTATACCAATTTTCGCTAAAGTCTTTGAGAAAGTCATGTATACCAGGTTGATGTCTTTTGTAAAAAAGAGTGGAATACTGAGCGAACACCAGCATGGGTTCCAAAAGGGTAAATCTACCACATTAGCCACATTTAATTTAATTAACAATATAGTTGATAATGTTGATAAAGGACATAAAACCGTTGCCATTTTCTTTGACATGTCTAAAGCTTTCGACCATGTATCGCATAAATTGCTACTTAAAAAATGTGAAGCCTATGGTATGAGAGGACTAGTAAATTTGTGGATTGAGAGCTATCTTAGTAATCGACGCCAAATAGTAGAAGTGATGGGCTCAGATGATGAGAAAACTCAGCGGAACTATAGATCAAATATGTTATGTAATAAAGTTGGAGTACCTCAAGGGACTATTCTTGGACCTGTATTGTTCCTATTGTATATTAATGACTTACCTCTAATTACGAGTCACTGTTGTACCTTATTTGCAGACGATATTTCAATTGTTATAAGTGATAGGAATAATCAAAATTATGAGAATATTATTAATGATACTATAGCTGATATTATTCAATGGTTAAATGACAATAATTTGCAAATTAATATTCATAAAACAAAGTATATACAATTTATTAATAGAAGAGGAAAGAAGGACAAATTAGATATAGTACATAATGGACAGAGACTAGTAGAATGTGATACCACGGAATTTCTGGGTTTTATTTTGGATGATCAATGTACATGGAAAAATCATATCGATAAAGTGTGCTCGAAAATAAATAGATTTGTATATGCCTTATGGCGATTGACACGTATAACGGATTTGAAAATCGCAGTAATGGCATACCATGCTTTTGTGGTATCCAATCTAAGGTATGGTCTATTGCTTTGGGGGAGTTCATCGTGTATTCAGAAAGCCCACGTAGCACAAAAACAATGTATCAGAGCAGTCTGCAATTTGCCTCGTAGAACCTCTTGTGTTTATTCTTTTATCCACTCCATTTATATATACGAAGTTTGTGTTTTTGTCAAATTGCACCCCAATATGTTCATCACGAAAAAGGATACAACGCACTTTAATACAAGATATCCTGACAGGCTGGTGCTCCCAAGTATGAACACAGTTATGAAAAACAAAAATTGTTACGCTATGTGTGTCAAAATATTTAACAAACTACCTAATGAGTTCAAACATCTACCACTCAATAAATTTAAAAATCAACTGTATTCTTATCTTGTTGATAAGTGTTACTATAGTGTGAAAGAATTTCTAGATGATTCGGTTTAATGTTTGTAATTTCCAATAGTTCACGTTTGTAATATAATTAATATAATTACATTGACTTTTAAATAATAATGCATGTTTAAGTAAATCAATTAATTTTAAACATTTAATAACATAATTTGCATGGCTTTTTAAAGCCTAAATGTGTTTAGCGCTATAATTATTATGTATCAACACCATTGTACCACATTTAATGGCATATAAATATATTATTATTATATTATATGTATCTCTCTTTGATCACGGGCCTATAAATCCCGGTCTTTTGATAGGCTTGCGCGGGGATACAGATCCAACACGTAGAGGCCCTTTGGAGAAATTTGCTGTGTTTTACACCTGCTGCAACCCATTCACGGGCACAAAAATAGATATCCGTGAACCGGTCCCAGCAGGCATATAGAGGCTATTGGAGATTATATGGAAAAGACTAGTGGGTTATGGAGATGAAGGTTGGATGGATAAGAGATGGAACTATAGAAAAGAGGTCCGGACACCTGCCATAACAATGATTTCTCTTTGCTATCGAGGCAGGCGGTGACTCGCCGCCGACTAGATGGGCCCCCGTAAATGCCGTCACAAGAGACAGCCAGGGGCAACACCGGTGTAGGCGGCTCAGGAGTGTAGAGAGGTGTACACCGCTTTCTGCGCAGTGGCTTGACGGCCGCTGCACCAACTCGCGACTTACGCAAATTTACACTTCCACCCCTGGAGCGTATAGCTCTGACGACTCCTCTCTGGACGGCCAGTTAAGGCAAGCCAGGGCTGAGAGTCCTACGGGTCCCCTTGGGGTTCCACTCCGACCGACGAAGACACGCCGGAGGCGGGGACCCTGACCGACTCTCGGGAGCACTCGGGTCCGTGGGTTCGTTACTCCCCAACAGCTCGCCACAAGCTGCCCTGCGGCCTTATATTATATTATATTATATTATATTATTATTAAACTTATTTTTTTAATAACAACGTAATAACAGTACGAGTTAAGACACTTGTTTCTCAGAGAAACTGATTATTTTTTATCTAAATAGCCTTCCATTTAATTGAACGGAAATCAGTAAAAACACCATGTAACGGGCAGACTTAAAGAATTTTATATTTCAAAACATATAAATTAAGGCAAAAGCTACTGGTTTATGGAGTTCGTAATCACAAACTAGAGCAGATATATATATTAGATTTTTATATAAAAACAAATTAACACTCTGATTTGTGCAACTGTCTTCTAACCCTCTACATCATGCTTTGGACAACGTTGAAGTAAATTTTCAAAAGTGTATTTAATAATTCACAAATTTTTGATTATTTTAGTAAATTACATTTTGATCAAATAAAAATCACTCTTTACAATATCAATCCAAACAGTAGCCAATTAAATCTAATTCAAAGAACGCTGTGGAATTGAATGCAATGGAAAGTCAGCTACGTTTATTTAAAAAAAAATATTCTACTTATGAATGGTACCTATATTACGCAATGTCGGTTTTCACTCATTTTAGGCGGCCGTAGCAGAGTTACTAAATGTCTTCAACCGTCTATATGTTGCTAAAGAAATAGGCTAAAATAACTAGATTTAATGATTTTAGTCTTAAAAATTTCAAGAAAAGTATTTATTTGGAGCCTCGTCTGCCAACAAACCATACTCTGGTTTGGCGGAAGTTGTGATCTAGTTCTAAGATTTGTGTCTGAATAAACATTTATTTCATTTCATTTTTCATTTCTATTCACACTTCTAAAAATTGTTACTTGTCATAGTTGTCATACAAAATCTCTGAATGAAATGAAGTATATTACTCGCTATTAAAAATAAGATAAAGTCTCTATGTACCAAAACAGTCTATCAACAATTTTTAGATTAAGTACTTTCCCTTCATGTCCCGTAGTCTTGGGGTCGTAATATGATTTCGATCTGTGTATCCACATACTACCCGTTTGTCGATTTGTCCTAGCTCTGCAGTATTAATTTTCGGAGCACTGACCTGGGTTAAGATCAAACAAGTCTTTTACAATAAAGATCCATCTTTTGAAATCCGAAACACTTTGAAGACCCTTTGATGTAAAGGGGTAAGTTTATTTCGGCTCTAAAAATAGACCAATAATCGCTGCTTTTGTACTAAAATAGATGTTTTTTAGTGGGTCGATGTTAATCAGCCGTGTGGTGACGGCAATAAGAATACATTTGTCGCCACCCCAACTCATCTTGCGGGTGTCGTAAGAGTTGACTAAGGGATTGAAGTGTCGCTGACCATTATTTTGATAAAAGATTGATGACTGGCAGCAGTGTTATCATAGTGGACACACAACTGCGATCGCCAATCCGCTTGCCCAGCGTGGCGATTATGGGCATTTACCTCCTAAAGCGTCTATACGCATAGTTAATAGGAGAGGCCTACGTCCAGCAGGGGACTATCATAGGATAATGATGATGATTCTATGGATCTAACATATCACGATTAAGTGTAGGTTTAGGTCCTTAACTAAATCGCATTAGTAGAAATCATGGTTTGGGTTCTTCATTCCATAAACATTTAAAATACTGCAAAACTGTAGTTTATTAGCGTATCGAAGCGCATTCGTAGTATTTTACTACAAAGTAAACTTAAAACTCATCCTACATTTCTGGCTTCTTTTAACCTCACGAATATGCTGCACAAATTTTTAGCTTCCCTCATGGGTACATTGTATATCGACAAAGATTTCGATAAACAAGTTGCATGGTTTTATAGCAAAATAGTGTATTTGGATAGAAAGTTGTTTACAAAATAAAACACCTAAAGTTTACCTTCGTGTATCGTGCTTCTACGTTTTACTACCTAATAGTTTGTTTGGTTCTGTAGAAACATTGTACATAAAACGGTATGTAAACATTGGAATGAGCGTTACATTTAATCCGGTTTTATTGCACAGATGTTTCATTAATTACATTATCTTATTTATTTTCACACTTTAATAAGACAGGCACAGTTAATAAAATGTACTGGTTACTTTAAATACTTAGGGTGCATTCAGACCAAACGAGCATTCGCTATTCTAACCCCCTACTCTACGAAATTCGATCGTTACACAAAACATGATTCGTTGATTTCGTAGAGTGGGGTATAGAATAGCGAATGCTCGTTTGGTCTGAATGCACCTTTAGGGTGCGGCTCCACTGACGCGAAGCGGAGGCGCTGTGCAAAATTGATCAATTAGGCCTGGGTCGTACTGCACACGCCGAATGCAGCCGACAACGTCCCGTCGCACGTAGCGTCTGAATGGTGCGTTCGAGAATGCTCGGGAGTGGTCGTTTTCGCCCGCTGCGTGCGGCGTCCCCCCGCCATACACCAATTCAGACGCTGTGTGCGACGGGACGTTGTCGGCTGCGTACGGCGTGTGCAGTACGACCAAGGCCTTACATTCTTCAAATTCGAAACACTGTGATGCGGTCTCATTGGCCGAGCTCCCACAGCTCCGCTCCGCTCCGCATCACCCTTACTTACGAGTTTTTTTACAAGTTTATATTATACCTATTTGTGACTTACCCCGACTTTTTACTTTTACAGTCGGGTTCAAAATTGCATCGAAAGTTTATGAATTAATTAATTCATAAATCGTCCATGCAATTCTGAACTCCACTGTACATTACTAATACCAAAACGTCCAAAGCCTTCCTTTTGAATCTCTACATACATATTATGAAATCGAATCAAAATTCGTTGCGTAGTTTTAAGAGGGCGACTAAAGCCAAATTACAGATTTTTTAAAGTCGTTTAATAAAACAGACACGAGTGCCATTTTTTCAAAGTTGGAACTTCCCTTTCGATCCTGATAGAGGAAACATTTTTTGTTCCAAGTTTTTTCCATTCCCTTACAATTTTTTTTATACATTTTGTATGGCGGTAACGAAATGCAAAGTTCAAAAAATGTATGTACATTTTGGGACATAGTTTTTCTCCAATTAGTATCAAAAGCAAAAGACACGGTTTTGAGTAGAAATCATATAAAAATACCTATGTTACAAAAAAGTAGGGGAACAACTTTGAAGAAAAAGTCCATGAATAGTATAATCAGCCTCCGTAGCCTAGTTGGTGGTAGTGACCATGCCATGCGAGGGCATTATTTGTGTATTTTATCACAAATATTTGTTCCTTGGTCATGGCCGTCTATGTATTTAAGTATCTATATGTATCTATCTATTATATTTATCGTCGCCTAGTACCCGCATCACAAGCCTTAATTGAGCTTACCGTGGGGCTAGGTTGATTTGTGTAAGATGTCCCAAGATATTTATTTATTTTATTATTTATAATGTGTCGTCGCGAGATACCTACTGTCTAAACACGTGATTGTGTCGTACAGGTTTATAATATATACGGACTGTACCAAATAAATGGACTCACCTATTAAATCTCAGGTACAGTCATGCCTCTTTCCATCATCATCCAAAGATAGGAAGGCATGGGAGGCGAAGCTCGGACTAAAATTATGAGGTTATTGTAGGCTGCTGGTAGGTTGGTCCCCTGAAACAAACAAACAAATATCACACACACATACACAGCATCTATCTCAGGCCACTTCTGGAAGTCGGCCTCTCCTATTAACAATGCGTATAGACGCATTAAGGTCTTCGCACACTATATCAACTCCACACCCACTCGACTCAAGTCCAATCATTGAAATTTAAGCGCTGTGTCATTGCCGTGTGGTGACGGCAGTAAGAATACATTTGTCACCACCCCAACTCCTCCTGCGGGTGTCGTAAGAGTCGACTAAGGGATTAAAGTGTCACTGACCATTCTACAAGATTGATGATGGGCAGCAGCGTCATCATAGGGGACACATTACTGCGATCGCCAATCCGCTTGCCCAGCGTGGCGATTATGGGCATTTACCTCCTAATGCGTCTATACGCATAGTTAATAGGAGAGGCCTACGTCCAGCAGTGGACTAACATAGGCTGATGATGATGTGTGTCATATGTTCAAGGTTTAATTTAAAAACATGATATTAAAGTAGTGGACGACGAGTGGCCTACGCATGGTACACTAAAGCTCAACCCCGATTCGTTTGTCACGCAACGACTACAAGTTGTCCACGCGTCGACTATGCGTTTGCGACTGACGTGTATCGAGCATTCATTTTCATTGCCCACTCGATGACCACGCGTTGTCCACTAGTGACCATTGGGTGGATCAACTAGTTGACTACTCATCGTGAGTGTGAGTAGAGTTGCGGCCGCGTTGGCGTGGAGATGCTATAGTGTGCGAAGACCTTTAGGAGGTAAATGCCCATAGTCGCCACGCTGGGCAAGCGGATTGGCGATCGCAGTAATGTGTCCACTATGATGACGCTGCTGCCCATCATCAATCTTCCATCAAAGAATGGTCAGTGACACTTCAATCCCGTGCCGTGCTTGTTCTATGCCGTGTTGTGACGGCATTAAGAATTACATTTGTCACCACCCCAACTCTTCTCGCGGATGTTGAAAGAGTCGACTAAGGGATTGAAGTTTCACTGACTATTCTTTGAAATAAATATCACCATATCATCAGTATCGTCATTTCATAATTTTCAACCTATTCGATTAGTTCGGAAATACAGAAAGTTGTTAATTTGTCCTTAAAAGTGCATTTAGACCAAACGAGCATTCGCTTATTCTATCCCCCACTAAGACGTAGACCAATGCATCTTAAAATTATAATAGAATGACTTGTAAACGTTTGGCTAAGTTATAAATTTACATTATGTCTGAATAAAAATAAAAGGATAGAGTAGGAGAGGAGAGAGTAGGGTAGGAGAGGAGTAGGAGAGGTAGGTAGGCACTATTAATGTCATTGTCTTTTGTAAGTTCCTTATTTCGTGGTAATAATGCGCAAAAGTGTTAATATCTTCACCCCTAAAAGAAAGGAAATGGATTCTGTATACGTCATCTGGTCGCTCCCACGCCGAGGGTGGGTTTCAAGCTGTCTGTAAAATGCACAGAACAAAAAATAACGTAGAAGCGGCTTATACCCCGATTCTCGAGAGAACCGATGTCGCCACACTCACACTGGCGCAAACATGCACACAGAAGTATCTGAAAGCTTATTGGTTATAAAATCTTATACAAAAATAAACTTTATTTCGAATGCGACAAAAGCAAAATTATACTACTCATTTTATTACTTACGACGTTTCGCTTGCAAATACTAACTTGCAAAGAGAGTGTTGCCATCTAGCGTCGAGTAGCATAAGTCTGTTTAATAACTAAAACTCAATAGTTCAGCAACTCCCCAATAGATGGCGAATCCTTGTTCTCTCTCCCACATACGTGGCATTTCCCAAGAGTAAAAGAGATAGGCTGCTTTTTGCACATTATGGCTAACAAGCGTCATAGTGCTGTGCAAGAGTCGGTATTATATCGATAAAATATATATCATTATATGTATGAAGTAATAGCATTAAGCGTCTAGGGAGGTAATTACGGTATTACTAACTAGAGTGTTAGATTGTAATGACTCGAGTTAGTATTCCGCTTACCGACCGTGATGCATACAATGTTTTTCATCACACTTCTAAGCAAAAAAAAATGTTTTAAGACAAAATATTGTTAAATGACGTACCAACTTTTCTATAACTCCTTAGGGAATACTCCCGCGATGCATGCAAGCAATGGGGCGCTTACAAAGCAAGTGTGATGAAAAAGTACATTTCTTCGATTTGCTTTGGTTTTTCATCATCATCATCATCATCATATCAGCCGAAAGACGTCCACTGCTGAACATAGGCCTCCCCCAAAGATTGCCACAATGACCGGTCCTGCGCCACCCGCATCCAGCGGACTCCTGCGACCTTCACCAGGTCATCAGTCCACCTTGTGGTGGGCCTACCGATGACGATGACAGTCGGGCAGACATGGCGAAACTATAATTTGACAATAGAACCTTAACATTCACAATATTATAATATGAGGATGTGGGGATCTATACTAAGCAGTAGGTAAGGTAGCAGTCTTTGGGTGATGATGATAATGACGACAATGACAGTCGGGTGGACATAGCGAAACTATGATTTAGCAACGAAACCCTAATGTCCACAATATTATAATTGGATGACATGCAGGCCTACGCTCAGCAGCTGGCAGCAAAAGGTTGAGATGATGATGATGATGACGATTACAGTCGGGCGGACATGGCGAAACTATGATTTGGCCACGAAACCTTAATATCCACAATATTATAATTTATAATATGATGATACGTAGGCCTACGCTCAGCAGCTGGCAGCAAAAGGTTGAGATGATGATGATGATGATGATGACAGTCGGAAACCCGATTAAATAAATAAAGATTATAGAGAACATGTTTCAATTTTTTTCACTTAATCGGCTCAAGACAACTAATGTAGGTATATCGACGAAAAAAATATCGATATCGATACCTTTTTGGACCCTTTCCTCGCATTGGCCGCTACTCAGCCTATCGTTCCGAAATTCTAGAAATTTCCATAGTTTCATGCCAAATAAAAAACGACCTTATTATTGGCATATAAAGTTGTTTCTTATTTAGTGTAGTACAAACATCTTGCGGAAGACGAAATATTTTAGAAAATATTAAAATATTAACAAATTAAGAACTTCCGGTGGTATGAAATACCTTCATTGGTGAGGTTTGACTTCTGGCTGTTACTTTTACATCCCAAAACGGCACAAAAAGGCATATTTGCACATTCTTTTTCGGTTTATTCGAAAACGATCTCACGTGAGCGCGCTTAGAGAACTGACGGCCTACTGTGGTTAACTTTTGTGCAGGTAAGCCTTGCGCTGCTTACTATTGCCACACGCGCTGCGCTTACATTACGCTTCTACTGTTTTTTCTGTTTTGTGGTAAAATGGAACGCTTGTCTGGAAGTTTAAGTACAATATTATAGTTTGGGTGGATTGCAAAAAAATGTACATAATAATGCCCCTTAACGAAAACAAAATTGTTTCATATTTGTTTTTTTTTTCAAAACTACAATTTATGTACATAGTTAGATTAAATCTAAGTAATCTACTTGTGCCGTGTGGTGACGGCAGTAAGAATACATTTGTCACCACCCCAACTCCTCCTGCGGGTGTCGTAAGAGTCGACTAAGGGATTGAAGTGTCACTGACCATTCTAAAAGATTGATGATGGGCAGCAGCGTCATAATAGTGGACACATTACTGCGATCTCCGCTTGCCCAGCGTGGCGATTATGGGCATTTACCTCCTAATGCGTCTATACGCATAGTTAATAGGAGAGGCCTACGTCCAGCAGTGGACTAACATAGGCTGATGATGATGATGATGATGATGAATCTACTTGTGTAATATATCATATATCACTGGATCATAAAATGTAGACGTAAAACTCTTTATTGTACAAAAACAAAACATTAAATTCATATGTAAAAGGCATGTACAAAGGCGAACTTATCCCTTCAAAGGATCTCTTCCAGTTAACCTTTATTAAATTTAAAAATGTTGTATTGGAGACCTCTTTTTACATTACAATTTTAGTTTTATTTGATTTATTTGTGTACGTTTATTAACGTGGCTCAATAATCGTTTTATTCTATTTTTCAAGGAAATGATCCTATTGTGCGAAAACGAAAGATACTCGGATGAATGATAGGTAAACACAACGCTGAAGAAACAACATAAATATGTCAGAGGGACAGCCGAGAAACTGGGGGAGGCGAATATTTAATTCCTAGACCTAGCTACTGATCGTATCTACTTACAAAGGTGTATACTATGCATGGACGCACATAATTAAACACAAGGTAAATTACAATCTTTTATTATACTGGTTCACAAATGATAAACCTCTGTCGTGAGAAGAACCAGCAAGAAACTCAGACGGTCTTACATTTTCCAAACTTTAAATAATCACAACAAGTAAACACTTAAAACAAGACTATTTACAACACTATAAACTATACTGATAGAAAACGACTGGAGAGTTATAAGCTTGCGTCCATGCATCATTTACTCAACCCTGGAATGCTTTATTCCAACTCTAAATCAAGAATGAATCCCTGAACACTGCGCTAGTGACCTTTTATACGGTGCGCTCACAAACTACCCCTTCATAGGCGGGTAGATCCCAACATGACGTTTAATGTCTACCTGCATGGACCAAGCAAAGAACATCTCAAGCAAAACATTGCTTATCGTTTTCTAGATTTTATCACTCTTAACAAATTAAATGTAAACATTGCAAATAAGACTATTCTTATTGTAAATAAGAATATTCAGACGTTCGACGACTCGACATGTCGTACACGTCTGCGCCAACTGAAGCATGTCTCCGACACGGCCATACTGACAAGACAAGCGTCCTCGCTTGTATCTGAAACAAACACGTACACCAGTAGTCTTTGTTACCACTCGGTCACTCCTGACCAAATTATCTGTCTACATAAAATCATCTCAACTCAAGAAAAATAATTGTAATCTTTGCAACTGAATTTAGGATCACTTATGGTCAATTAATTACCACCAATTTCAAATCTAGAGCAAACAAGTATCATCTGGCTTTCGTAGCCACATTTTACGTAAAACATTACAGAAAACTTTCAGAGGAACATAATGTCATTCGTGGCCTATTGGTTATCACATAACCACACACACTACGCGCATCCCCAAGGGATCGCCGATTCATCCCTATGACACTACGGTCTCTAAAACGCGACCTCCGCCAGAGCCTGTCGCGCACCGCGTACCCACGGACTACTCACAGGCAGACACAACGGGCTACGGCTACGATCAAGCCTCTGGTACGGTCGACCCATTCTGACCTCAATACATAATGGGATAGAAATGACTACTGTCAAATTTTACGAAATCAAATTGGAAACAATTTTACACACGACCATTTCACACTCCTCTTCTATAACCTGTTAGACTTGTTAGAGGATCGTAGGAACATCTTACAATCGTCCACATGATTCTATACACATCTACCACTGTAGCAAGGTACGCAGGTAAAACCACCAATTGTTATCAGAAATACTGTAAGCAAACTCGTCGTCCTCAGCAATGTACACAGAAAAACAATCTACAGTCATCAACATGTCACAAAACACCTGCTATCCGAGTAAAGTACACGGACACATCCATAACCTTCAGCGCAGTCACTGACTGACCTGAGTTTAACTGACTGACCTGAGTAAATAAAGTTTGCAAGAACACACTTTAACTCTTAACTCTCCACACTTAACATCATTGTTGGCAAGCTCATCATCCACGACCTTAGCAAGGTACGCAGGAATACCATCTACAGTCACCATTAATACTGTAGGAACACTTCATCTACGACCTCAGCGAGGTACGCAGGAATACCATCTACAGTCACCATAATACTGTAGGCACACTTCATCCACGACCTCAGCTAGGTACGCAGGAACACTGTCTACAATCATCACATGATTGTACGAAAACCATCCACAGTCACCAAACTGACTGTGGGCATACTCTGAAGCCAACTTATTACTTTGCCCAACATACGATTTACAACATTCGTCATCACGTTTGGGATTTTGATAAGACTATGTCAATAATCATGCCAGTCTTTAGGCAATTAACATGAGCAGGGGGCTCATTTTTACCTCCAAAACGTAACGGTATACCCAAAATTCACAACCATCATCATGTCATCAAATATCACTCAGTTCCATTTCATGAAAACCAAGTCTAATGAGTCAATCTCTCGACTCGAACAAAAACGTAAGTTACCCAACCAGGTTACACCATAACTACCTCATTTAATTTCTGTCCATGGGCTTGTTAGGATCCAATAACCTATCTTAAGTTAACCATCTCAGCCTTGTTAGTGCTACTCCTCGCAAAGAGTATACTGCACATAAAAAAAGCAGTCCACGTGCACCTTTTACATGCTCCGGAACTTCCGATACGATTATTAGATCACGCTCAATCCATCGAACTTGCTCTCAGTCCATTGAAAGCTCAAATGACATAAGAACTCATTAAATTTAACAAATACCCTTTTCGCATTTAAAGTAGTTAATAGAAAATTAAATGCCGTAATGCAGTATCATATTTTCTTTAGGTACTCATTTAATCAACTAAGGGAATTAAAATCAACTTCATTAACATTTGAAACAGAGTAGCAAGTCTATCTATGTACTTACTACTTTACTAGCTAGTAACCGACATAGTTCTACAATAGTAAAAATGAAACACTTCACTTCAACAAAAACAACAAATGGGTTGCAGTACTCACAGCAGTTACAATACTCCAGATGCTACACCGAGCAATTGAGTCTTAACAACCACCTCCATGGCTGTCGGACAATCAAAACGCATTGACCACTTACACCATTAAACCAAACGCACGCCACTCACAGTCGTGGCCGCACTGAGACGGAAAAATAGATCCGATTTTACACCGACGACTACGAATGATAAATGGTGTATGTAGTCCGAGAAAACTGAACCCAACAAAAATGTAAATAGTTTCATTCCACGATTGCAAACTATACGATTGCAAACTATAATGACTAATTCTAGTACCCACCATTTTAATTGAACTAAGGTAGTCAAACTGAAACTATTGACGGTCCAAATAATAAGAAATGATTATCATCATCATCACCGTAGCCACCATCATCATCACAATAACCATCATCATCATCATAATAACCATCATCAACATCATAACCACCATCATGATCATAACAACTATCATCATCATAACCACCATCATCATAACAACCATCATCATCATAACCACCATCATCATAACTACCATCATCATCATAATTATCATCATCACCATCATCTCCACCATCATCGTCATTACCACCACCATCATCATCATCATCATCATCACCACCATCATCATCACCACCATCATCATCACCACCATCATTATCATCATCATCATCACCACCATCATCATCACCACCACCATCATCACCACCATCATCATCATCATCATCATGACCATCATCATCATCATCACCATCATCATCATCATCACCATCATCATCATCATCATCATCCTATATCAGAAATTGTTAAAATACATCTCAATGCGTTCAATAAAACTTTAATAGTCTTTAATAAACTTGCGTAACCTTACGTTATCGCTGTCTAATTTAGTTTTAATGTTGCATTTCTTGCTCAAGTTTTAACTCTATAGAATCGAAAGGGTAGAAGCCCTCGATGACTCAACAACATTAGCTCAGGGCTCAAATAGCTCAACAAAATGTGAACTCCTCACCGGATTGACAACGTGTCTACACCACGCGCTGCACCACGTGTTCACGGTAGGCAGCAGCGACACCAGCCAGGCCTCTGGCACGCCGTCGGGACATGATGACAGCAATAACTTGCAGGCCGGCAGCTCGCTCCAATTCACCATGTTGAACTGTAATCATCAAATTGTATGGTATCAGTTTTATGACAGAGATATTTTGCACGCGAGCTCTCAACTTAACCTGATCACAAAAATAAAAAGTTGAGGTAAGGGTATTGGTATCTTTTTAACTTTGTATTAAAATAATAATGGGCTTCACTTTATTACAACCAAGTTAATCTCGTAGATAATAAAACTTTTTTGAGAACATAAAAACTTAACGCTAAAAATGGAAATGTCAAACTGTCATTTCTTTAAATTACTGCTTCGAATTTTGCATTAAAACAATTGGAACGAAACCTGTCCTTTTATTTCCATTGCTCAAAAAGCAACTCCCGAAGACCTGGAGTCTTTATTCTCTTTAATTTCCTGGACGTTTCAGAAATTGTGGTAGTTTCATCGCAACAGCATAGTCATCCTGAACGGAAGTTTTGGCTGCTATGAATGTGTTGTTCTTGAAATTTAAACATTCTGAGCTCGTTTCATTGCCACAACATAGTCATCAGTGTCATCACGAACGAAATCATCACGAAACATTCTGTAACATAAATTTCACACGCATAGAAAACTTAAAAAAAACAGGCTATAAGAATCTCTAATCAATTTTTGGTAGACCACAAAATAACACCACGGGTTACCAGCCCGTATTTCAGAACTGCTAGTATTTCAAAAATCAGAAAAGTAACAAGTATGAGCCATGATATTCTTTGAAATTATTTGAATTACTGTTTTTTTTTGTGAAGTGGGTGAGATACCTACCCACACGTATTGCAACAATAGAAATTCCATAAAAAAACTAACTTGATATCTCAAATTACGTCTCGAAACAGACTTTGCTTCAAAAGATACGAGTGGTTTACACCTTACACCAAATAAAAAAGATAAACGATAGTTCAACCTTACCGACTGTCGATGATTTCAAACCTCACTCTTTACGTGTGGTACATTTACCATCACCACTTATTGTAGGCGATTAGTCAACATCCCAATTCTGATGTCAGAGGGACAGCCGAGAAACTGGGGGAGGCGAATATTTAATTCCTAGACCTAGCTACTGATCGTATCTACTTACAAAGGTGTATACTATGCATGGACGCACATAATTAAACACAAGGTAAATTACAATCTTTTATTATACTGGTTCACAAATGATAAACCTCTGTCGTGAGAAGAACCAGCAAGAAACTCAGACGGTCTTACATTTTCCAAACTTTAAATAATCACAACAAGTAAACACTTAAAACAAGACTATTTACAACACTATAAACTATACTGATAGAAAACGACTGGAGAGTTATAAGCTTGCGTCCATGCATCATTTACTCAACCCTGGAATGCTTTATTCCAACTCTAAATCAAGAATGAATCCCTGAACACTGCGCTAGTGACCTTTTATACCGTGCGCTCACAAACTACCCCTTCATAGGCGGGTAGATCCCAACATGACGTTTAATGTCTACCTGCATGGACCAAGCAAAGAACATCTCAAGCAAAACATTGCTTATCGTTTTCTAGATTTTATCACTCTTAACAAATTAAATGTAAACATTGCAAATAAGACTATTCTTATTGTAAATAAGAATATTCAGACGTTCGACGACTCGACATGTCGTACACGTCTGCGCCAACTGAAGCATGTCTCCGACAAATATATGAAATGAATCCGACACCTGCACTCTCCCACGCTGATAGGACTGGCCTAGATATATTTGGGAAAGAAATTGGTAAAGATTTGTTTGGCTATGGCGATACTATAAAGGTGGCTTTCTGACAGCGTTATCATCACTACATAGTATAAAATAAAGACACTTTTTGTGTCCCTATGTCCCTTTGTACGCTTAAATCTTTAAAACTACGCAACGGATTTTGATGAGATTTTTAGGGTTCCGTAGCCAAAATGGCAAAAACGGAACCCTTATAGATTCGTCATGTCCGTCTGTCCGTCTGTCACAGCCGATTTACTCGGAAACTATAAATGCTACAGTAATGAAATTTGGTTAGGACATGTGTTGTATAAACAGCTACAGGATTATGATACTATATTGTATAAAAAACCATTGGGGTGGGGGCCCTCCATACATGTAACTAAGGGATAGAATTTTTTTTTAAGTTGTAAAAATGATATGAAGGTTTATGAATCTCATTTTTATTTAAGCAAATCGTTTTCGAGATATCAGCTCTCAAAGTCTGAAAAATGTGTCTCCCCCCCTCTATTTTTTAAACTACGCAATATAAAATAAAAAAAAAATGTTACGCACATTAATAAATTCTATCAATAATTTTTGGTTTGATTAAATTATCTCTTATAGTTTTTGAGGTAGGTTGATTTAACTATATTTTTTTAATGATAAATTGATAATGGTACGGAACCCTTCGCGCGCGAGTCCGACTCGCAATTGGCCGGTTTGCACTAATAGGTAGAGTAATTCAAGAGGAAGGTTTTTATGTAGGTATAGTACCCGTGCGCAGCCGTGGCGGGTTGCTAGTGCTCTATAAAATAAAATAAATGCTGGACCATGGGCAGCGTTGTATGGTAAGTGGACCAAAAACCAACAGTTGAAAGTTCTCGGCGATTTAAACTTTATAAGCAATCTAATCATGCCAAAACCGTTGTGTATACATGCCTTTTAAAGTATATTTTATGCCTTGTTTACTCAATTGTGAAATACAATAATCTTTATAAACACTCATGGAAACCTTCTCAATGAGAACTTACTCTTGGGTGAATATCTGAGCGTGTCAAGCGCCTAATTTTGGTGGCATAATTTTTGTCGAAGTTTATATTCGCTACAATGTGCTACTTTGTCATTTGAAGGAGGCACGGTATCTTATACAAATGACGAAGTATAACATTGAGACATTTAGAAACTTCGGCAAAAATGATGCCACCAAAATTAGGCGGTTGAAACGCACAGAAATTCACCCTCCTAAATTCTCATGAAAATTCCCTGAAATTTCCGAGTATGTTCCCACAACTTTGAGAATGTTTTGCAACTAGTACATTGCTACTTACGAGCCAATTTTCGATACATATTTTTACTTGACCGTACTCATATGAATAACCATTATCATGAAACAAAAAGCTTATTAGCAACGTGGGTGTTATGTGGTGACGTCACAGCTCCGATGTTAGGTATAATGAGGGGGAGTATAGGGGGGGTTAAATACCCCCCACAGGATACAGATCGTAAAAGTTCACACGTTACGGTAATGTATACGATTATGAGTCTTATCATATAAGTACGTTTATAAGTATAAGGTTTTATCGCTCGACAAAAATCACATGTAAAATATAAGTAGGTATGTATTTAGGTGCGGTTAAACTAAAAGAGCATTCGCTGTTCTAACCTCCCACTCTACGAAATTCGATCGGTACACAAAACGTGATTGGTTGATTTCTTAGAACGGGTGCTAGAAAAGCGAATGCTCTTTTGGTTTAAAGGCACCTTAATATTCATGCTGATATACGAGTAAATGTCTCTGATAATAAATATCTTGTATAAATGTCAATAAAAAAATAAACTGGTTACTTTATAAGAATAGAGCTATTGTACAAGTAGGTATGTAGGTATTATAAAGCACTTAGTATAATGTGCAATTTTATAGATAATCTGCTAAGTTTAATTTTATCAATATTTTTGTTTATTCATAATTTCAATGTAAGTGAATTGTTTAAATATAACTATTAAACGGATTTATGGCGTATATTAATTACTTTTAACTACGTCCCGACGTTTCGCACACTTTACAGGGTTCGTGGTCTGCGGTCGACTGACAATGCAGGATATTTGATAGTGCAACTCAAGTATCGACCTAAATAAATACGAACCTTAAACTAAGTACTAGCTACCTGTAAGCGAACCCTCCTACCCATAGTACGGTCGGCTCTAATAATATGTAAGTATACGATTTTGATCCTTATGCCGTTGACATACGTTTCGAAATGTATACATATTATTAGACGTGACTGTACCCATGTTAACATCTTGACACATTGAAGCTCAAAACCGTAAGTAATGGAATCGACAAGCGCCAACCCTAATCTCTGAGCTAGCGAAATTCTACTCTACCGCCCAGTGATACAGTCACAAATCTATTGCACGTCTCGAACTTCGATTGTACAAGTTTCGTAGGAAAATCGACTTTAAAGCTTATTATGTTAGTAGCGATAACGTTGAAATTCCCATGAATGAGAGTGATGTGGGATACTTATCAGTTATTGGCAACCCTATTTGCACCTTGATTCGATTTTCAAGTATTTTGCTCGTATGATTTAATTGTTGGGGTGACGAGAGTTAATAGTACGAGTACATTGTGCATCAAGCGAGGTAAGTACGGAATTACTAACGAGAGTGTTAGAAACCCGACGCCGTTAGGCGGAAAACGTTAATACTCACTTTTTATGTTTAAATACAGTCTAAAATAGTAAAAAAATGTGTTTTTCGCCAAAAATGACAAAACTCAGAATATTTTTTGTTTGTTTTTACATCAAAAATGCGTGGTTAAAATCTTTCGGGCTATAAGCCAACGGTGTATGTACATATCCTTTTTCTATAGCGGTTATGGATGGAGAGCTTACCTATTATAGGTACGTGTTTATACGAAGTCGGTGAAGCAAAATAAGGATTACGTTTCTTACGTTTCACTTCGCAGGGAGATTGTTTAGGGTTCCGTATTTCTATTTGCAATTTTCATCGACTCACGTACAACGGGGTGAGTAGAGATACTGAAGATTGTGAGCCAGTTTATGAACGGGGAGAGTAGGAATAGGAAGCTCGTAAGTTGGTGTTTGTGGACCTGGGTTGTTACTGGTTAGACAAGTTGCCAATCGCTAACGCTTAATCGTCAATCGTAGACTAAAGGCAGGTCGCACTGATATGAAAGAGTGACAGAGAGGGAAAATTACGATACGCTACTAAGCGTTAGCGATTAGTAACTTGGCTAAGCATCCAGTAGTAGCCCTACCACTTTTAGGAAGTCTAAGTATTTAGTAGATATCTCTAAAGTGCTGAAACTCCCATTAGATAGGTCTAGTCACGTCTAATAATATGTATACTTTTCGTAACGTATGTAAGGATCAAAATTCTGTACATATTATTAGAGCCGACCGTACCCGCCGGGTACCCGTGTCCGTGTCCAATACATGGATACCGTTTACACGAAACCGCGTGCTACCCGGGTACCCGGGTACTTAAGACCGAACCGAACGGGTTCGAAATAATTTGAGCAAATGCAAATAAGGTCTATTATTGAATGTAACCCGCAGCTTCATTCGACACTACTAAACACTACCTGCTCAGGAAAGGTCAGCCGATATAACTTTTTATTAATATTTTATAAATTTTGACTCTATCGGTTACGCAATAAGGTCTATTTGACACAATTAGCCTTTCGCTTATCTATCCATTTGTACTATAGCTCTTAAGTCTCACGATCCATTCGTACGCTTCTCGTCAAGGGCGTCCCCGAACCCGCGGGTAATTAAAGTCCGTGTAAATAATACCCGTGTACCCGTGTAGGCGGGTATTATTTACACGGACTTTAATTACCCGTGTAAATCGGGTCAGAAACCCGTGTACGTGTAACACGAACACGGGTATGAGAAACGTTGACACGAAACCCGGACACGACCGCGAGCCCTATACTTAAGTGTATATTTTTCTGAATTTTTCGATTTGAAAAAATTTTTTAATACTTTCTTCTATCTAAGCAATTTCCCAACTCACCCCATCCCCCTTCTCCCTACTAACCTTAAAGTGGCAAAGCACGTGGTGAGAAATATTATGTTTTGTTGTAGGTATATTAACAGAATTTTAGCTTCTATCACAAAGCTTCAAATTGGACCAACCTTTTTCTGTTTACCCACCGCCGGGGACAGATGTACTCTGCTAACACCCTCGGGAGAAATCGAACTTCAGAAATTAGTTGATATTTTGACAGCTAATGACGCTCATACATTAGTGACATTTCATATTAGCTGATAAGTTCTGCGGATGAATAGAAAATAACTAAAATATGTATGCTTTATTAATACTCTAGTCAGCAATGTAACCTAAGATGTATTATTTATTAGGCATTGTAAATTTCAAATAAAATTAACTTTAATAACTAACCATGTTTTCATAACAGTAGACTGTACAAGTGTACAGGGTGCTTAGCCAAGTTGCCAATCGCTAGCGCTTGCTAGCGTATCGTAGTTTTCCCTCTCTGTCACTCTTACATATTAGTGCGGCAAAGACAGTTAGCTGCCTTTCGCTTACGATTGACGATTAAGCGTTAGCGATTGGCAACTTGGCTAAGCATGCTGATCATCAAACTGAACAATATTTGTTCAAGGACTTCAATAAATTCCATCATTAGATTTATTTCTCTCTGGGCCATACTTAAACGGGTCATTCTAAACTTTGCAAGTGTATTATGTCCTGATGATAAAACATATTTTTTGTAAAATATCTTGTGATTAATTTAAAATTTTTAGTTTTCATATTCAATTTATTTCCATACAAAGTAAGCTTAATTCTCGACTCTCGACTGCTTTACAATGAAGCCTGATTTAGATTAATTTATCTCGAAGTCATAGCGTACTAATCTTCTGTCATAAGAAACAGTAACTTATCGATAAAATTATATCTAGTGGAAGTCCCTATAGCAAAATTTTCTTACCACCGTGACTTCTATGTCAGGCCTACTACCGCAAAAATCGAAAA
>JALPQI010003377.1:0-84309 GCA_025490895.1 Thaumatotibia leucotreta
AGCTTTGTAAATATAGGGAAACCTTGTTTTACTAGTTTATATAAACAGGAGTCGTGAACAGTACCTAATAAGTTTTTCTAACTCTATAAACAACTAACAATTGAATGCCCCGCAAGCTACTTAGAAATAGTCATGTTTTTGTATTTTTGTAGCTTTTTCTAATTTTTAAGGTGTTTTCAGAAATGATATTCTATTCTATTCTATTCAGCCCGTATCCACCCACTGCTGAGTATAGGCCTCTTCTTTATTACGCCACTCTTCTCGGTCCTTGCTAACCTCATCCACATCTTATTTGTTGATAACGGCTATTTAAGCTATTTCAAACTTTAATTGTAATAAATATCATTTAAATTTAACGAAATGACTAAATTGCCGCTATTCATTACTTCAATTTGAAGAGGTAATTTAAATTACTCCATTAATTTGTCTTAAAAACCTTTTTTGATATCCTAAAGCCAAAAAATACAAAAACATAAACCCAAAACAAAATTAATAAGCAAATAACTTGTAATTAGAAAAACGTATTACTGTTCACGACTCAAGTTTCACCCTGTATTTCATGAAAATTCGTAAAAGTCCATAAATCACTTTCTTTTCTAATACAATAATGTAATGACATTGATGCAGAATTCGTATTACAACTTTGTACCTACTTATTTGTAATTGTCTAAATTGTATTTTTCGGGGTAATAAAATAAATGGAGTATCTCATGCCTTATTATTCGAATACTAAAATGAGCCAAATATTAGATTTTTTCGAATATTCAAATTTGAAGCGTTACAGTTTTAAATTTCCCACGGGGTATTCAATGTAAGCATGTAACGTTGTATTTTATTAATTTTAGTAGTAATAGGTAGTAAAACACTTTATTCTACAAAAATTATAGGAAATTACACAAAACACAAGACAATCTACAATTAAGCATTAAATATTAACAAATATTTTTTTATCATTAAATCCAGAAAGGATACGCGTTCATGGAATATAAAAACATAAATAAAGTAGATTTACGTAAATATTTCATGTTTAATTGTCGTTACAAAACTGACATAGAAGTTAGCTTTTTTGTGAGAATTAAGCTAATTGGGTGTCCCTAGAAGTGAAAATGCCCATATTACTACGACTGTATACATATATTTGCAGCTATGCCGCGGAGACCTCCCAGTGACTCCTCCGAAGACGCCCCCCGCGACCCCGCCGCCGGTGAGGTGCGGAGTGACCCCTACTGAAGTAAGTATAGGGTAGACAACGCGCATGTGATATCCTCGGATTGCTCAGATTTACGGGCTTCTATAGGTTACGGAAGCTGGTTAGATACTAACAGACAGGCCGTATTATTGCAACCGCCGTGAAATAGATAAATGGGTGAATCAACTTTTTTCTGTCTGTTATTACCATGGTTACGGTTACGGTCGCCTGAGTCACGCTGGTTTTATGCATAATTATGCTACTGACTCAGACGACCGTAACCATGGTAATAACAGACAGAAAAAAGTTGATTCACCCAAATATATTCCAAAATTATCTAGAATGTATTGGGATAATACGGAATGTCGAAAAACACCGGATAATTTCGAAGATGATATAATTACGAGTGATTTTCCTGTGAGGGTCGGAATTACACTAACGTAAAACGGGGTAAATAGGAATGACAGGGTAAATAGGAATGTAAACTGGTCTGTTAGCCCAGGACAAACAGTCCAGTTTAGAACAGCAGATTTTTTTCATGTGTTATTCTAAACTGGACTGTTTGTCCTGCGCTAAGAGACCATGGGGGTTACCATGACGTACTAATGCGATTCAGTTTATGTTTAGGGAAAGAGGCAGAGATATACGACTCGTATAGCGTTGTCCCTTTCTCTCGACCTATGGATGCTTAGCCAAGTTGCCAATCGCTAGCGCTTAATAGCGTATGGTAGTTTTCCTTCGCTGTCACTCTTTCATCATAGTGCGACAAAGACAGTTAGCTGCCTTTCGTTTACGATTGATGATTAAGCGTTAGCGATTGGCAACTTGTCTAAGCACCCAGTATACTCTACATTCCTTTATACCCCGTCATTCCTATTTACCCCTTTTTACGGTACTTTCGGAATAATCCCAAGGCACCCTACTTACTGAATTTTCCGATCTTTTAATTGCCATTTACAATCACCAAAATAATTTCAGATACACAAATGCCTCGGAAACCCAAAGCTGGTGACCAGAGATATCACGGCGCAATGCAACTCCAAAACACCAAATGAGGTAAGAAACGTTCATTCGTAGGTATTCTTAATTTTTTTGCTTTAAAGTCTCACTGCTAACCAAAGTGGTTTACTAATGTTTGGCAAATAATTTTTCCCAAAGTATCACATCGCAAACTATTTTTCCCAAATTTTCATTTGGCAAAAATTCAGTTGTCAAAACTACTTATCGCAATTTAACAGTTAGCAAGCCTTTTAGTTGGCAAGTGATTGTTTAGCAAAGAATTACTTGGTCGTTTTTATTTTCCCAAAATATTTTTTGGCAAATGCATCGTTTAGCGTAATTGTATGGCATAAGATTTATACCGCATATACAATATTACATCGCAACCAATTTTTCGCATAAAGTCATTTCGCCGAAAGATCATATTCCAAATGAATCTTATGTAATCGTTTTATTTCCCAACTAAATGGTTGGAAATTCTATCTTTGGGCTTGGTTTTTAATTGGAACTTTTTGTAATGCATATTTTCATGTAGTTGATGGTTTAGCTGGCATTTAGTCAACTAAATAATTACCAATGTTTTTGGGTATAGTTTGAGGCGAATTTTATATAGGTATGTTTATGTTTTTTTTTAATAAAAGCTCACAAGGGGTTTTATATTATGTTGATAAACAATTAAAAGTCGGGTTCTAAACAGTAATTTAGATGAAACTGATGAGGGAACGCAATGCCGAGGGAATAACAAAACAGTCGGTTCTGGCACTCGCCGGCCGATGCCGCGGCACGCTCGCTTCGATCGCTCGGCTCGTGCGCTGTATGGTCGCAGTTTCACCTAACACTCCTCCTCGCTTCGCTCGTCGTCGTACCTAACGGTGGCTCTGGGATAGTTTTTTTATGAAAATGAAAATAAACATATATTTTTTTATCCGGCTATGTGTGCCTTCTTAGTATCTACCAATAAAAAATATGAATAGTGATCATTATGATGGATCTTATTTTTTCACTTCATTCATTATGATACCAAATATTCATAAAAAAAAAAATTTAAACTGTTTATTTCAAGGTAATTTACATAATATTACATAGTCTTAACCACTTGAACGTCCACCCCGCGCGACCATATTCCGGGTTTTTTTAGCGACGTACGCCCCGCGCTGCGCAGTCACAAGATTTTACAAAAACGTTTATATTTTCTAAACTACTTAAGGTATAATAATAAAAAAATCAGGAGTATAAATGAAAATACAATTATTAAAATACAATGATAGTCATTGTAAAATACCTAATGATTTTGACTATAATCAAGGTTAAACTTAACACATCGGTAAAAAAATAAGAAAGATAACCTTCATATTTTAAACTCACTTGACAGGTATCACACTGTCAAAAACTTAAGATGATACACATTATCGTATAGAGCACACGTTCCTGATCATTTTTATGTATAATAACCCCAAAAATATGTAAATTAACGTGAAATACTTACGACATAACTAGGAGTCCTTAGCAAACACTCAGGCAGTTTGACCCAACACTGACAAATTATATTTTTTTATCGACTGAGTAACGAGCGTACACTGCCATATATATTTTTTAGCGCAAACTAGTTTATTAGGCTACGTTGTTGCAACAAGGGAATTAGGAAATAATGCCTCTATATTTCGCTAAATGCCGCTATAATCAACTGTGTCTCCTTCGACTTCATTGGATAGTATAGCATCCACGAACAGTCTACTGCCTTTTTTGTTTGGATACTATGCTATCATCGGACGTTCAAGTGGTTAACCTATAATCTTAATTATTTAAAGATTTTTAAAGTTAAGGAGTCTTAATTAAATTTTACAAAGATACGGATTTGAATTCGACATTCACATTGCGTTATACAATATAGGTACTATGATGAAATACGTTTTTTGTTCCAGGCAAGTTCAAGTTAAGGGTTGTGCAAAAAAGTACAAAATTCCTGTATAGACCTACGAACTTTAAAATAAAACTATCATTTGCCAGGCTTTTGCTATAAGTAGGTAGAGCTTGCGAAGTATCAAATTTGGGAATATTTTTTTTGGATTTTAACTTATGACAAAATAAAACATTTGCTTAATAAGCATTTGCTTAATAAAATCTTGACGAAGTGAAACTTTGCAAAGTAATAATTTGACCAAATAAATAAAATGAGAAATGTAACTTTGCTAAAGATTTGTTTGGGAAATGAGACTATTGCGATAAGTTATTTGGGAAGTCATATTTGGGAAACATAATTTGCCAAATGGCAGTACACCAACCAAAGTCTCTTCAGATTTTTTTTATTGGATTCAAATTTCAAGTGCGATTTTCCGAAATTATTCATTAGTTGAAGTCGTCCGCTATCTCCTCATTGACTTTCCCTGGCAAATACCACAGCTCGGAAACCGTCTGGTCCGCTTCGCTACCAAACTTACGACGAACGCGGCTGCCATCATTCTCACCAATGGGAAGCTTAGACTTGAACCCCCTTATTCAATTATTGTTAGTATTGTTTGTGCCCTTCGGTCATATCAATAAACCTATCTGTATGAGGGAAAGGGACACACAATACTTAGCGGCTTGCTAAGTTAGGAGACGTAGGTATATGAATAACGGGGCGGGTAAGTTTTTAGATTAATAGCCCCGTTTGCTCACGATGTTTTCCTTCCTGAAAGATGTCTCGAACATCATCAATTCATTAGCCTATTCAGTCCATTGCTGGGCATAGGCGTCTTGTATCACCTATGCGTATGGACGCATTAGGAGGTAATGCCGGAATGGCTACGCGGGGCAGGCGGGTTGACAATCGCAATCGTGTGTCCACTATAATGATGATGATGCAGCCAATCATCAATTTTCAATGAATGAATGATCAGTGACAGTTATCCCTTAGTAGAGTCTTTTTATACCACGTCGGTGGCAAACAAACATACGGCCCGCCTGATGGAAAGCAGTCACCGTAGCCTATGGGCGCCTGCAACCCCAGAGTCTTACGATACTCGCGGGAAAGTCGTGAATGAAAGTCAAAGTCAAATGATCCTTTATTCAAATTGGGATAGCAACCAACTCTTTTGAATGGTCTAAGTTACACATAAAATTAAGACTACTTCCGAGATAGAGAGACCCTTTATATTATATTATATTATAAAACCCTATATATACCGGTATATCTACTACCGTCATCACGCAGCAAATATACTTAATATAACATATTGAACATATTTCGAAGATCCGAAAAACATTACGTAGGTTTGCAGTTGCACGACTTTCTCGACACGAATGTTACCGCTAGGCCACCAACGCTTCAACATTACCTTTTTGCCTATGCCTATAATAAAATTATTTTTTTAACAGTGTGAACGCATGAAGTGCATCTTCAGGAAATCAGGCTGGATGAAAGACGACACCATCGACAAGGCCAAGGTTACAGCTCACTTTGAGCAGTTTGCAAAGGACCACCCCGACTGGGCGCCTGCTGTTAACCAAGTGAAGGTGCGTAGTGATGAAGAACTTTTCAGGCACAGATGCCATATATACCATAGATCAAGCAAACGTATCTACTTAGCGTGTCAAATGAACTCAGTGAAATCCACTGAGTTGTCCGTCTTTAATCGCAGCTTGCAGCTTTCGGGCGTCAAATTTTGTAAGTTGAAGGGAACAAAAACATTAATAATGCCTCCTTAAGTAATATTAATTGCAACAACACAAAAAAATATGAATACTCAAGGGCCTGAGACATATTTAAAATCATAGGCAAGTAACAACTTCAGTACAAAATCTGACACGCTCGGCCGCCATACAAATGAATGAACTTGTTTCTTCCATCCAAATCTAATTCTGTGTTCTCAGGGTATGAAGAGTGATGAATTAGGTGGGTGACTCAACTTCTTTCTGTCTGTTATTTCCATGGTTACGGTCTCCTGAGTAACGCTGTTTTATGCAAAATGATGTTACTTAAATTATGAAAACATGCATATAGTCCATGTTTGTAGGTGGCTCATTATGGAAAGGGCTTATTGACACTGCATGTTTGGATAATTTAAGTAACATAATTTTGCATAAAACCAGCGTTACTCAGGAAACTTGGTAATAACAGACAGAAATAAAATGGATTCACCCAGGTGCATTCCACGAGAGCATCTTTTACGAAATACTTTTTGTATCTATACCTACAGGATGGCCATAAATTTGCCCGCTGCCAGTGAGCAGTGAGGCTTTGGTAACCCTCCAACGCGTACTTAAGAAGTAAAAATAACTATGTACGCAAAAACTAAAAAGACCTATTTAACCTCTCTAAATATTATATTATTATAACCATCTTTCAACGAATATCGTTCCTTTATTCCGACATTTACCTTCATTAGAAGAAATGAAAAATAACTTGACCTAAATATGTTGTCAGGTTTCCAAGCCGTAGTTTAAATTGACTCTGGAAGTTTTTCAACTTTTATATTTTTTATTCATCAGGCTTCATGTTTGGGGGCGAATCTGCTGACCCAGGGGGTGTATCTGAACTGCCCTGCGTATGACATTATTCACTGCGTGCTGACTGTATTTTTCAAGGTAAGGGTTTTTTATGAGGTACCCAAAATACAATTTAGACTCCTTATATTTTCAGCACAAATACTACACTCACGACTCACGACTACCTATTTACCAAAGAACGAAATAAGAAATCGTATTTTTAGTCAATACCTACACGCCGGAGTTGGGCAAAAAGTAATATGATTACTTCTGTACCTATATTACATTTGTACCTATGTGTACTTTGTAATATATATTACAAAGTACACATACAAAGTAATCGGAAGGAGTAATCATATTACTTTTTGCCCAACACTGCCACACGCGACAGTTTCACGGATCCAAACATTTTTTTATTTTAGATTTATGTTTTAAGTTGTCATGATTCTGCGTAGGTATACCGGTTTCAAATACCCTAAAGCCGCGTTTTCACTTAGTGTTCTAAGCGAGAATTCGCTTGTTGGTGGGCTGATGGACGAACATTTTGCTATGTGAAATCAAGTTTTCATCTGCCCAAGAACGAACGAATGCTCGCTCAGAACACTAAGTCAAAAGTTCAAAACGCGGCTTAACGGATAGGTACCTACAATCCGCAGGTCAAATGTACCTACATACATTCAGGCTATGTTCAACGGTCACCTTATATTTTAGTGTTACAGTGTTTAGCCGCTATAAAGTAAATTCAAACAGTTCAATAAATTATCTGTCAACAATGTCACCTTTTGATGACCTGGATGAAGACCGTAAACAACGACCTAAAGACGACGGGCCTCACGCCCGAAATGACGAAACAACGCCCTGAATGGCGGAAACATATCAGGAGAGCCGACCCAAAATAATGGGATAGAGCGAGGATGATGATGATGAATGTCACCTTTTGACACATAATGTATTGAAATGACAGGTGTCACGATTGAATTCATAGCGGCCGAGCACTGTACTATGTCTCGCGATTTTAATTTAATTATCTTGTTGCACAGAACAATCGGTACAATAAGATAAGATAAGATAAGATAAATTGTTATTTCATAAAATCTTATGCTAGTTGTACATATAAAGTAGGCTCAGTCTGTAACGTCACTCAAGAACGGTCTGAAGAAGTTGTGGCTCTCCGACAGTTTGTGAAATGGTTGAGTATTTTATTTTATTTATAGATATGTAGTATATGTATTTTACATTATAACTATATGTGTAGTTTATGTACGAATTAAGCATAGTAGGTAATATAGTATATTTACAGTAGTCATTCAAATCACGCACTGTACACGTTTGTTTGTCTATCTCTTGTTTCATATAGTTCTCTCTTTTGCTCAAAGGTTAACTGGAAGAGATCCCTTACAGGGATAAGTTCGCCCTTGTACCTTTTTGAATTGTTGTGTATTTTTTTACCTGTTTTATTTGTGTGCAATAAAGAATTTACATACATTTACATACATAAAGTGGTAATAAAATTAATATACTATAGTCGCATATAATTCCGAATCACAATCACATCGGAACATTCGTAAGCGGTGGTGGCTCAGTGGTTTAGACGTTTGACTTTCAATCCGGAGGTCGTGGGTTCAAATCCTGGCTCGTACCAATGAGTTTTTCCGAAACTTATGTACGGAATATCAGATGATATTTACCATTAGCTTTCGGTGAAGGAAAACATCGTGAAGAAACCTGCATACATCGGCGAAGAAACCCGCTTAGGGCCAGCGTGGGGACTATAGCCCAATTCCTCTCATATATGAGAGGAGGCCTGTGCCCAGCAGTGGGACATTATATAGGCTAAAATATTATTTATTTTTATTGTTTCCACAGAACGCCCAACCCTCCCAATGGTCGACGGCAGCAGAATGCTCCTACGCACGTCAGTTCGCGGCCGTCTGTCCGATCTGCCCCGAAGACTGCTTCGCAGCGGCCATACCTTACGGATCCTGTAACGCCTGTCGACTCATACCCCAGTCTCCCTAATTGAAGATCAATTGGGTAATCCACAAGGCTGTAACATCAGCTACCGTAAAAAGGGGGTAAATAGGAATTGCATGTGACACCCCTGGGGTTGCAGGCGCCCATAGGCTACGGTGACTGCTTTCCATCAGGCGGGCCGTATGCTTGTTTGCCACCGACGTGGTATAAAAAGATTGCGGGGTAAATAGGAACGTAGAGTAAACTGATCTGTTATGCCAATCACTAACGCTTAGTAGCGTATCGTAGTTTTCCCTCTCTGTCACTCTTTCAAATTAGTGCGACAAAGACACTTTCGTTTACGATTGACGATTAAGCGTTAGCGATTGGCAATATGGCTAAGCACCCAGGACAAACAGTTCAATTTAGAACAACAGATTTTTTCATGTGTTATTCTAAACTGGACTGTTTGTCCTGGGCTAACATACCAGTTTACTCTAAATTCCTATTTAACCCGTTTTACGGTACCAATACTTTTGGGTATCAGCGAATGACATCCACTGCTGGACATAGGCCACCTATTTGAATGCCGAAAGATAGGTCCTGAGCTGCCCGCATCCCGTGTATATACCTATAGCCCTATACTTATAGT
This sequence comes from Thaumatotibia leucotreta, assembly GCA_025490895.1. Taxonomy (NCBI): domain Eukaryota; kingdom Metazoa; phylum Arthropoda; class Insecta; order Lepidoptera; family Tortricidae; genus Thaumatotibia; species Thaumatotibia leucotreta. The sequence continues at coordinate 9,261 of JALPQI010003377.1, forward strand.
CCCCATATACAGGGCGTCCCATGACTATGGGACATAAGGTGAAAGTATCTTAAATATTCTAGAAAGGATATTTTGCTAAAAGAAGACTTTACGTTATTTTTAAAGGCAAATAAAACTGCATTGAATGTTTTTGTAAAAATTACTTGCTTCACCCGGAAATTGAACCAACTACAATTTTTTTTAGAATTTTGAACTATGCATTTTTGTTGGTTAGGTATTCTTTTCGTTTTAGATACTGTTTCTTCAGAATAGTACATTTTGATACAAGGGCAAAAAACATTTTTCCGACGAGGGTGAAAGTTGGAGCCTGAGTGAAACGAGGGCGACAATCACCAGAGTTAAAAATGAGTTTTTACAAATGTATCGAACGATTTTTTTCATAACAAGTGCCTTAAAAAGAGAAATTTACGTTTGTTTTTCCGCACTAGTTAGGAAAAAAATGTTTTTTTATCTATTCTTTCGAATGATATCATAAAATTACGAAAAAAAATGTTGCGTATCAAAGTAGTCTCGATGCCTAGAATGCAGTATTATAAAATTTTCTTAATAATATAAAGTCTTCTTTCAGCGAAATATCCAATCTACGATATTTAAGGTACTTTCCCTTCATGTCCCATAATCTTGGGACACCCAGTATACTTATAGCTATAAGGCTAGGCTAGACGTTCGGAGACTGATTAATAAATTTAGAAACATAATCATTAAACACAATATAATTGGTAACTGACGTGCCAGTCTTGGAATTACCCGTTTATAAGTATAATGTAAGTTAATGCAGTCTGACACTTTTGCCCCGAAGTCTGTATTTCTAATGACTGTACAATTTTTACAATCTAAAAATAAAACAGATTAAGTTCCAGAGTTGTATTTATTTCATGTTTAGTCATAAACTATGACAAAGTTATTTAACATCGACCGACAGAAAAACTATAAATTGTGGAGTACCAGCCTACACATCTATGACTATGACGTAGTAAACCACAGAAAAATAAACTTAATAACTATTTCGTGAATATTGTACTAACGCCAACACAGATAGGGTAAAACACCCAGTGTTCCCACCTGGGAACTTCTGTCATTGTTGTGCATGTGTAGTCGTCATCAGATAAATATCGAAACGGCCATGGCATTAGAGTGTATGTTCAGATATTTTTGAGCACCGAGCCTTATCAGAATAAGGCTTGTTCACGAAATAAAGTAGACATTGCTGTATTTTTTTTATGAGATCATACCTTTGTATGGATGTTATTATAAAGAAGGGCACTTTGCCCATCTTCTCGGACGCTGTGGTTAATATTTATAGCAAAATATCAATATCTCACTTTTATTTAAACTTCTTGATTTTAGTAGTGTTTCTTCTTATTTTTACCATTTCGGGTCATTTAGTTTCCCAATGGGACTTAACTAAATTACAATACCGATACAATAATAAACTGTGAATCTAGTGTTTACAATTTTTTTTAACTATTTCAAGTCTAACATTGTTGATATCGTCTCGGAAGATCGCACTTTTTTGGGCCTGCAATTTTGCATTAAGAATTATCTGAAGTTATTTTGATTTAGACGACTTTTAAGCGAATGCTTTTGGATATTGGATTGTTAAACATAAAACAGAAGAATCAATTTACAGTCCCATAGCTCTTAAAACTACATGGGACTATTGTGACACTATGGGACTCTTTTACGATGGCTACTTATTTCGTGAACAAGCTTTATGTCTGATCTGACTGTAAAAGTGAAAAGAATATGAACTATCCAGCGTGTGGTATCTATATTGTCTCAAACAGCATGTGCAATGAGCATTTACCTCTTAATGCGTCCACACCGAAAGGTAATAGAAGAGGCCTATGTCCAGCAGTGGGCATTGATGCTAGGTTTGAGGTAATATTAAAAATACACGCTATATGTTACACACTCTTTTACCTCATATAAGGCTGACCACTGGTTATTTTACCTTAACTGACCATTAATGACTCTTATTCCAAAGCAGATAGAGTTCAAAAAGAGTCGTTTAACTATGCTGGCGATATAACATAGTATATTTATCAGAATTGTCAGGTAACATACACAGTAAGCTCAAAGGTATCTTAAATCTAAAAATCTGGCATAAAAATAAACCTCTAGTTCAGGCCTATGTAACTATATAGTCCAAGTGTACATTTAGAAGGATCTCATACTTTCTTATTGTATACACCCTTATGTATGTGAAGCTTTGAATATCCTTAGGCTACATACGGTGACGTATTTAGACTTTAATAATTACAAAATTAAAAACCGACTTGAACTGATTCAGAACTCGACTTGTTGCTAGTATTGGTAAAAATTCGAGTCGTTTGAGTGCTTTCTTCTAAGACTCGACTCAGTTTTAAGGACTACTCACTACTGTCATGTAGTCTAAACTTGAGTTATTTTACAATGCTACAGAGACTCGAGTCCTTCAAGAAGACTCGCTAGATTTTCGTTTTGAAATTAAGGTTTTTTTATATAATCTAGCTTAAATAAGAAATCAATACAACAAAACAACCTAGGGCTTTTATTATATTTAACTCAAATAAAGATTGAACAAAAATAAGTTTTTTATTCCAATGCTTATTTTAAACCTTGAACATTTTTTAGGGTTCCGTGGTCAAAATATGCACAATAATAAACTCTATCAACGATTTTTGGTTTGATTAAAATATCTCTTATAGTTTTTGAGGTAGGTTGACTTAACTGTATTTTTTATATAATAAATTGATAATGGTATGGAACCCTTCGCGCGCGAGTCCGACTCGCACTTGGCCGGTTTTTTTTAATATTTAGTATTGTATAATTTCATAATTTTTGGACCGACATTAAAAAAATAAGTCTTCATATTAGGACTTGAGCTTTATATGCAGCACTCAGTAAGCCTAAAAGTAGGATTCGACTCGCGACTTAAAAGACTCGGTAGTCTTTTAACCCCTCGTATGCTTAGACACGGATCCGGGCATGGGAATTTCAATCTTTTGTTTTAAGTGTCAAAGTAACTTTTACAGTAGGTAACGTAATTTGACAGAAGCATACCAGGGGTTAAGCTCGATAGTCCCGTAAAAATGAAAAGAGTCCTAAAATGGGACTTAAAGAACTCGAGTCTTTACCAACACTACTTGTTGCCAACGGGATCATCTCTGGTTAGGTAATACTCGTTCGATTATCGGTTCACGATTCTCGGAGATATTGATTAATATACATACAAAAAAATCAGTCTAATTGAGAACCTCCTCATTTGAAGTCGGTTAAAAATAGCTGAGTGAAGAATAGCTCGATTGCATTCACATTGGTGTCGGGGCTAACAGGGTGCTTTGAATTCGATACATGTATAATTATTGTATATCCTAAACATTTACTTACAACGAACAGGATGCCCATATATATCAGAACACGACACTATCTTCAAGGCGTTTTACGATATTTCTTACTTTGTCACAGTTGTTATAAAAGCCGCAATTAAGTCAAGGAACCTTAAATTATTGTCACTATGACAAAGTACCTACAAAGTTGTACTTAAATAACATTTCTTCGTCGATAGATTCGAGACTTCGAGTCTTATGGCCTGGCCACGACATTCGCCTAAGGCGACCGGAGCGAGAGGGATATACGTGCGAGAGGGAGTTCCGACATCTGCCTCTCCCTTATGAATTCGCTTGCCGCCGGTGGTCTTAAGCCGCGTTTTCACTTAGTGCTCTGAGCGAGCATTCGTTCGTTCTTAGGCAGATGAAAACAATAATTCACAGCAAAATGTTCGTTCTACAGTCCACGAACACGCGAATGCTCGCTCAGAACACTAAGTGAAAATGCGGCGTAGACCAATGTCGTGGCCCGGCCATAAGACTAATCTATCGGCGAAGAAAAGTTCGTGTCGTGGCCAGCCCATTAGTACTAGAACAGAGAGTATTATATCATAAGTAGGTAAGCGTTTTGGATTCAGGGGCCTAGTAACATTTAGTCTTTTATTTTATTACCTAGAAAAGGACTTTATTTTATTATTATTAAGGTAATATATTCTTGGTATGATCGTGTATATATTAGATGATAATCCAATCTTGACATCTCAGGGTAGCTATACAGCATGTCTCAAAACCATGGGACTAAACTATTTTCTTTCATGTCTTATAGTTTTGGGACGCCCTGTATATTCTAAATATACGACTAGGTACATATTAGCTATTGAGAATACTTAGTATTTATTAATAAATCTTTTTGGATTGACGATCCTAGTGGAGGCCTAAACTACAAGATGATCAGTAAATATATTGATATTGACGGATTATTATTTACCGAATGGGTCAGGGAACAATAAAAGGACAATATATTTATGTATCGACATCACAGGAAAATTGCTACAGTTCGATAGTGGGAGAATCTAATGTAACTCGGTCTATGGCCAATTCATCTTTATTATATCTTGTAAACTACAGTAAACAACTTTCTAACCTAAAAGTTCACGTTTCTGACAAACTGCTATTACCTTGATTTAAAGAAAACAATTCCATGGGATATTGATTTTGACTCAAGTACGCAGATATATCTTTGGTATAAGCAAATATGACAGTAATAGAGCAAAAAAGTGTATTTGGAGGTTAGAAAGTTGTTTGCTAAATAAGACAACCAAGGATGAATAGGCTGTAAACCATTCGTCAGTAGAATCTGAAAAAATGTAAACAAACATAAAAACTTGCATTATTTCATAATCACGCACTTTTAAAACACAATCTTTATTTTAAAATCAACTTAAAACCCCTTAAATTCACATCCAATTTTAGTTAATGTTATTGATGTTTATTAGTATTAACGTAAAAATATATCTACGAACGTGTTTCACATATGTGTCCAAGATGTCAAATGCTATTGGAAAGTCAGCCGTATTTGTTTACATATTTTTGGATTCTACTGACAATTGGTTTAAGTAAAGCAGTGCACAGTGTATAGCATACATATAACAGCTACACAAATACAGATTTACTCCTTATTTTATTAATCATAAGAATCATAATTACATTCAACTCATAATCACTCGAGTACCGAAAACCAAAATTACAATTAGTACATTTTGGCTGGGGTCCCAATCGTTTACGCGGTCAACAAACCGAGATATGATTTCGGTTCATGAGAAAACTTTATGTCAAGATCAAGGTCTCACGGTTTTTTTTAATTGATCCCTATCGATATCTTTGACGTCAACTGTACAGCTTACGTTGAAAGTCGTGATTTATGAGTGTATATATTGTTTTCTATCTGTTATTGCTATAATGACGGTCACCTAAAGGTCTCTGCCCACTAGACCGTAGCATACCATGACCGTAGCATGAACGTATCAGACACGGAATGTGAGACGACACGGACTACTATGCCCACTATAACGTGTGTACATCGTTTCATGTCCGTGCTAACCCCGTTTAGTGACCGTTGCATCCGCGTCGCAACCACGTATCATCCGCGTCGCAATTACGTATCATCCCCGTAGTATGAGCGATTCATATCCGTCGTTATCGTTCCATTGTCACAGTTTTATCAGTTGCAAATTGTTTTCGCGCCCTTTAGACTACTATCGCTGTGTTAGTATTTTCCTAGGAGTTTATTTCTACACCTATTTTTCTGAGCAGACATCGTAAACTGCGATCGAAATCCATTGAAGTACCTACTAGAGTTGTTACTGAGTCAAGTCAAAGTAAAAAAATATTTATTGAGTAGGCTTAGCAACAAGCAATTTCGAATCGTTAGTTATGCTACTTATACATTTATATGGCGGAATGTGTTTATTTATCATTAATATTATTATAGTATTTATCTACATCCATATCATAAGTTGTCTACAATATGTTTAGCGGCGGTAAGCAAATAGCCTACTTTAAGAAATCTGTATCTGTGGGTGTATCATAATTTTTACTTTACGATATCGGCAACCGATATCTTAATCACAATTAAATTTCGAACATTCTGTTAAAAAGAAAAAACACACTTTAACTTCGATTATCGAATTAATCGATTTGTAATTTCATTCACATTAAAATTCATATTCCATACATTCTTCTAAATGTCGAATACTGAGAATCGATTTGAGAATCGATATCGACTCAAGACCTTACCTGGTTTATGAATAAAAAAAAACTAATGTCAGTTCAGTCATTTGTTTTGTTTGAATTGTTTCAAACAAGGAGGTTGGAGGGTTGCCTATAGGTTACACACTAAAGAGGTCCGTGCTCTGTGGTTTCAAACATACAACTTTTTTGGACTGTTGACTTGAAAGTTAAATATTATCGAGTTCGTTGTGAAATATTTACACTGAAAAATTATTTATGACGACGAAGACAGTGATGTTGAAATGTGTGAAACACCACCAGAAATCCGGGACGCCGCTACAACCGTGACCAATAATTTGCTGCCACAAAAATAAACATATTGTAGAAAACTTATTATATGCATGTAGATAAAGTTATGTATGTGACTGTACATAATTAGGCATTAAACACTCGTGTGATCTTATTATGAAACTCGCCTACGGCTCGTTTCATAAAACCACACTCATGTTTAATGCCTCTTATTATGCGCCAGCCACATAAATAACTATTAATTGCACTTATCATTGTCTAGGTAACCTAGACACCGATAAGTGTAATCTATGATATTATGTAAACTAAAACTTCTTGGAATTGGTAAATATATTGTCTATATTATGAGAGTACATATGTTCTTGTCATGATTGTCAATGTGACTCCGTCAAGTACTGGTTTTGTTTGATTATTTTTACATCTTCTAGTAGTTTTGGAACAATAATTAATTTTAAATAACAATGAAGCAGCTGCTAAAGAGCATAGGTTTTTAGAAAAAAAAAAGATATCGATTTTATGTACATATTGTAATAAAAATCTAAAACAAATAAAATTTATTTTAGAAAGCCACATCAAAAGCATGGTTCTTGCCATGTAAAAAAAGAAACTAATTGTGCAATCTATCTGGATAAATTCGTTAAGTTATATGACTGTTTCAAAATTGATATTTCTTTTAATTATTTTGTTTGTAAGAAACGAAGTAATATTTTTCAATCTCGATGAAAATCTTCGGTTTGCGGGTTTACAATCAATTAAGTAAGTTTTTTTTTTTTCAGAAAATAGCGTTGCTGATTATATTGTTTCCGTTGTCTCGCCATAAGAAAATTATTACTCACTATCAAAAGTGAAAAATTTTGAGAGTTTTGGATAAAAATTGTAAATACAATACAAAAATGTAAATAGAACCCGTATGCTCACCGTTTCGCCGCCTGCGCACACCGTACCGACAACGTTGCGTGCCATGCACGTAGCGTGTCGGGGCCGGCAAAATATTCACGCATGGCACGCGACGGTGTTGGCCGGCGACGGAACGTCCTAGTGGGCATAGTCTCATACTTCTCCATACAAAGAATATTTTTTTGTCTGATACGTTCATGCTACGGTCATGGTATGCTACGGTCTAGTGGGCAGAGACCTTTAGTCACACTGATTTAATGCAAAATTATGCTACGTCAATTACGCAAACATACATGTAATCCATGTTTGTAGGTGGCCCATTAAGGGACTAATTAACACCAAAAATGCATATTTGCATAGTTTAGGTAGCATAATTTTGCATAAAACCAGCGTGACTCAGGTGTCCGTAAGCATGGCGATAACAGATAAAAAGTTGATCCACCCTTAAAATATGCTTAATCTATTTCATCAAGGTAAATCAAATTCAAATATTTTTATGAACTCGACTGTATTACCAACCAAATACACTTAGGCCATTTCGGTTTTCAGACACTTCGTTTTTTTCAACGAAGAACGTACAGTTACCTCGTTTTTTAGTAATGACCGCGATACGATTCAGAAAAAGTAAAAATATTGTGCTTTGAATAAAACATCGTTTGGGCAAGAAAATCATACTGGATTAATATAAAATATGCAAAAAAACTTAGGCCTGTCCAGACACCAAACAAGTTCTGATGTAAGGACTTACATCCGTACCTCTCTCATTTATCTTATCCCACATGGACATAGGGTCAGCCTTCCTTATTTCCCTCCTCCACTTCGTCCTTTCCTTAACATCGTTTTCAGAAACAATGATTTAAACCAATACTTAATAATAATAAGAACATTTTCGGTATAAGTAACTTCTTTTCGATGTTATCCCAACGAAGTACTTAATCAATTTCTGATATTTTATTTTCAATGAACGATACTCGATTATACATTCCACGGAATGAGGACGAATTGAGCGCAAAATTTATATGAAATCAATATAAAAATATGTACTTACCTATACTAGGACACTAGGTATACATAATAGAAGGTACTTGTACCTTCAAGGCAAATCAATAAATTGCGAGTCGATTACGAAACGCAAAATGACTCGTCGAAAGATATAGTTTTATGCACTTTTGTGTCTGCCTTATTTCAATGGCAGAAAGCTTTTTACAAACTTTACATTTCAAGTAAACAAATTGTTTAGGCAATGATATGAGTAATACCGTTTTTTGAACACAATACAATTTTTAGGCCAATATTAAGCAAAGGTTAATTACAATTTCAAGAAATGGATTTAGATCCAATATAACATCGAAAAATAAGATACATCTATCTATAGATACTATATCACAATCAAGAGGGCTACGATCCACTGGTGACTGCGTCAAATCAAATACCACTTCAAAATTGTCTTTTAAAATTATGCCAGCACATGATTGATACAGCATATTGGTATGGTATGTCGTCGGTGATACCTGTCACTCTCTTACAGTGTTAAATAAACAGTGACAAGTGTGTAACTCAGCTGCGAGATACTGTCGCTTTAGTTTTGCGTTGGTTCTATGTCGCTGGTATTTTACAACATTAGTATTGAATAATAAAGGGGCCACGAGCAAATATGAATGTTTCAGTTGTTAAATTTCACACCAAGTGATGTAGAGTTAAAACAGTGTAGATGACTTTATTGTCGTAAGTCGTAATATTTAAGTATCGTAAACTCGAGTTACATTGCCCACTCACAAGAGAATAATTATTGAAAATAAACGAGTTAAAAACAAGAGCATTTAACATTGACTAAGATAATCGTGGTGTCATATTAATATTTTCGTTTCGTTTGAAACAGGTTTTTCGTATGGGCAATGTTAAACGCTAAGGTTAGTGCAAGCCGAGTTTACGATACCATGTCTTTGCCAATGTCATGGAGTGCATTTAAAAAACAAAATATATCAGTAAAATAGTGGCGCAACTCACCAGTAACCCCAAAAACAATCATTCCCCTAAACTCATCTGGAAAAACTCCTTTTTCAGCACCGGCATTGATTCCTCGTCCTTCACTCTTGGGGGCAGGGTGTTATCAAAGTGCGGGTACTTTGGGTGCCACCAGTCAAACACAAAGATGGTGACAACTGTGTCAATGACAACGGACTGGTCCGGGACCAAGTTCCGGGATATGTTGTGGGCGCTTGTGCTGAAACCGAGGCTGAGGCGGTGGTGTCGGAATCCCGGTGAAAGCACAACGGTTAAGGAGGTTAATGTCATTCCCAGAAGTGGAGGTACTTCGTGGAAACTCGCGCAGGTCACCTGAAAATATGAAAACAGGGAAAATGTATCAAAATTAAACTATAAAAATGTATGGGCGATTCAACTTTCTTCTGTCTGTTATTGTCATGGTTGGGGTCATTATGCTATGTAAACTATGCACACATTCGTGTAGCCAATGTTTGTAGATGGCCCATTAAGGAAAGGGCTTATTAACACCAGGAAAATGCATATTTGCATAGTTTAAGTAGCATAATTTTTCATAAAACCAGCAGGACTCAGGTGACCGCAACCATGGCACTAAGAAAAAAGCAGATTCACCTGTAAAAATTTCTAAATTTAATTCAAAGCAATTTTTGCAAGGTACAAGCATAACAAAAAAATACATTACGAAAGTGTTAAATAAAGTAGACTTATCTTTATGGTAGCTGGATGATTTGTGGATGTAAAATTAGTATAAAATATACACATTTAAATGATAGAAAAAGAAACGATAAATATAGCGAAAACAGTAGGTTTTTTTGTGAATCAATATGAATTTTAAATGGTTTTGTAATATTTCTTTTGCCTAAAATGATCATGATGTATTTTAAAGCTCATTTTTAATAAAGACATACGGAAAGATGGAAGGGCCCGAAAAAAAAAAATATAGATATGCTTATGATATAAAGTATTAAACAATATCCATTTGGAAATGAATAAGTCATGCATGTGAACTGAATCCAATTATAAATAAATCAATCATCATACCTGCAACACTTGACAATCTTCATCTGGGTTCGCATCAATCCTATCCAGCTCCTCCAGCATATTACCATTCTCACTCTGTGGTCGCTCTACTGGTACTTTTTTGAACTTGAAGTACACCAGCCAATAAATAGGGCCCTTATTGTACCAAACATTAATGCACCGTCGCTTCACCAGTCGATGTGGTCTACTGTCCTGCACAGAATCCAACTCAACTTTGTGCGTAAACACACTGTAAGTATGATACAATGCCCGTATCACTCTCTGCTTCAATCCATATACTTTAAAGCTATTCTCAATCTTCAATCTCGGTGGCAAGCGCGGATGACCTTGACAGTAGCGTTTATACAGATTACGCCAGAATGATTCCCTTTGTGTACAGGCATATGAAGCTCTATTTATGCTAGCAAAGGTTCCTATTTGTTCCGGTTTGATGTATGCAGATATCAAATAAAACACAATTTCTGGGTAAATTATACCTGGCCGCTTCTCTATGTCAACATGGAGTCTAGCATTGCTTTTTTTCTTATAAATGTATCTTTTGTAACCCTCTGCATCTATCTCTTCAACTAAATCATAGTCTGCCATTTCATCCCATTGTACTTCTCCGGTGTCAGTGATTTGTGCTTTTTTCAGGCGTCTGATTGGTTTTGGCGCGTCTGCTGAGTCTTTTAAAGTAAAATCTAAAAATTTCAAAAAGGGTCTGCATTTATGTTACAAATTGTTACCCCTTAACTAAAGTCTTTATAAAATATGTGGATTAAATTATATTAATAAAACTATGTACGTTTCAATAGTTGAATGTAAATACTTATTAGATATTGCACACAAGTTACGATATGATTTCTTATAAGAAAACCTACGTAATCTTTTACATCCATGGTACAGATTATGGCCTAAATACTAAGAATTGTGCATAAAGTGAAATTACCTGAATTTGAACATTTCCAAGTATTCCTCTCATGTGAGGACAAATCTCCTTTTTTCTTCGGCATTATAATCAACGATATAGATTCTTCTATAAACAAGCTGTTTCAAGAACGGTATTGAAACACTCAAGAAACTTGAATATGTTAAGTTAAACTGATAAATGAAATGCGGGTAGAATCTATTGTTATTTATATGGTAACTAAAGGTTAAATGTTTTGATGAAGAAAGAAAATATAATAATTCAGCGCTGCTCCATTTTTCGATTTGACAGATTGATATGACATTGACGTTCCGTAATTCCGTTATCGATCTAAAAATATTCTTACCTACCCTAAAAAAAATTTGGGCTGGTACAAGTGGCTTTGGCACAAGATTATTCGAATACTTAGTTATTGCTTCATTATTTTAATATGCTACACATAAAACTTAAATGAAACAATTAATCAAAATTATCTTTTTTATAATTATAACAATCTTTATAAACCGCATTCCTTGGACTCTCGAAGCGCCCTCTGGATATGCTAGGCGGTGACTTCCTCAAAGAATAGAAAATTGTTTCAGAGAATTCTCTCTGAAACAATTTTCTATTCATTCATCCATTCGATCCATTCGGATCAACTCGGACGTCATGGCCTTTCATGCGCAAAGAGTGCTGGCAGATGCCACGGCACCAACAATGACCTGGTTCGCCGTACGCTTTCTACCATGTCTGTGCCTGCTACCTTGGAACCGGTGGGTATGGCCAGAGACGATGGAAACCGTCCCGACGGAGCCACGTTGTTGCCGTGGAAGTTGGCTAGGGCTTTGGTATGGGACGCAACGTGTGTTGACACGTTCGCGCAGTCCCACATCCAAGGCACACGAGCACAAGCCGGTGCTGCTGCTGACCAGGCCCAGGTTCTCAAGCGCCGCAAATACTCGTCACTTTTAATCAACTACGAGTTTGCGCCGCTTTCAGTAGAAACTTTAGGTCCTTGGTCAGCAGACACGGAGACTTTTATGAGGGCCATGTCGTCCCGGCTGCACGACGCCTCTGGTGACCCAAGGGCTGGCGCTTACCTCGCACAAAGAATCTCTTTAGCGATTCAGCGAGGTAACGCCGGCAGTGTCATGTGCACCATGCCGCAGGCGGATCTTTTGGAAGGTATTTTCTTTTTAGGGTAGATAGCCTGTTTAGTTATATTTTAATTTTAGTGTAAGTTTTATCTCTGTTTTTTCTATTTTAGTTTAATTTGTAATTTATTTAAATTGTTGATCTTTTAAAATAGAAAGTTTATAATTATTATCTAAGAAAGAATTGAACATTTTTGTCAGAATATACCACCGACGATGAGATTCACTTTTGTCCGACCCCAACCTGCGCCCTAATAGCAACTCGCGATCATCTCTTGGCAACCCATTTTTGTTTATTAATCCCTATGCATGTAGCATGTACAATGAAGACTGGTCGGTGAGTAAAAGTCCCGTTTTGTTGTCGCGCACCACTTGTCCTAAGGCCCAGAGTGGCCAGAAGGCTATACAATATAACTGGGTCGCATTTTATAAAGTTACAATTTACAATTTCGCTGTTTGCCTCTCTAACGTACGTACATATTGGCTAGAAACAGAGGCAAACAGCGAAATTGTAAATTGTAACTTTATAAAACGCGACCCTGGTATCTGCGAAATGGGCTGTTACAATAACAGCCCATTTTGGAGATATGGGTGACTAACGGACAGGTGTATCGTTCAAGGGTAAGCAATTGTCAAAAAAGGAACATGTTTTTTTTTTAATGGTTCGAAATTTCGAATCGAACTTCCAAGTCGACAACAGCTCATTCCATAGTTCTGCTCAGCAGTGTAAGGTTTCAAAGAAAACAGCACTTAATGTCTGCTTACCCATAAAAATATCACGTAGACCGATGTTAAATTGTCCCGAAAACGAGGCGATATCACAAACGCTGGGGGTTTTATCGATAAAAATACTTACATGATATGTCTGTGTTAAAATGTTATAGACTCCTTCTGGACCTTCTTTTAGGAAAGTTTTATTTTCACAACATCAAGTTTTTCCGAAACATGATAGTGCAGCTGGTGTAGGAAACATTTGACGTCGAAACATTCGCCGTAAATTATGACCTTTACGCCTATTATTGTCTGCTAGAAAGCCAAGCTAGGAAATCCATCCTTGACACACAATCTCCAATCCCCAATCCATAATGCTATTTGCAAAGCCCGAGCGAAGGCTTTCGGTATTTCTATAATGACTAATGCTTTGCTTCAACAGCAAAAAGACATTATGGATGGGGTGTACTTTATTACCATAATATTCTAAGATAGATGTGTATAGTATAGCAGAACATTTAAATGTAGGGTATGTAACCGCTTTGACGTTGGTTTTGTTGGCTAACTTATATGTGAATTTTCTCAAAAAAGAAAAGTCAACTTCAAAATCTGTCGAGCGTCGAAGAAATCTCATCATACTTTGACATTTACAAGAAAAATTTGCATCAGATGAGATGGCACGTCTATGTAAACATCTACTCTTTGATGTGATTGACGTTCCAATCCAAGATGGCAGACAGGCCGTTTGAGCCGTGATAGTACGGGATTGTAGGAGTGTAATTTCTAGGTGTGTCATTCTAAATATTGAACTAGAATGTCTCCCGAATTCTTGACTAAAATCTTGTACGAATATTCTGACAATGTGAAAATACGTCCTCGCGTATTGTGCGCTAGGTTTAGGTAACGTTTGTGCCGGGACATATGTAAAACGGTGATCGAATTCGTGTTATTCGGTGTGTCGTGTACGCGATTTATTCTGGTTTGATGGTAAATTAAAATGTGGAATATGATGTGCGACGTGATGCCCACTATATCGGAAGACAGTATCAGCCAGAGGAGTTCGCAGTTTTCTGGTGAAGATGCGAATTTCGAGCAGCTTATGGTCTCTATGCTCGACGAGAGAGACAAGCTTGTGGAGAGTCTCCGAGAGACGCAGGAGCGTCTTGGCGACTCAGAACTCCGTCTGAAGGAGGTCGAGAAGGAACGAGACTCCTTGCATCGGCAGATAGCAGCGAACTTGCCTCAGGTCAGTGACACTTTGGTCTCGTAACACATTTTTGCCGATGTCGGCTTTTTGGGCTCTGTTATCTAATAACAGACCTTGTTTATGCAGCGAAAAGGCTTTTGACGCATAGATAACCATTTTCAAGAAAGCATAACCTAAAAAAATATCTACCTTGGTTAAATGAAAGCAGAGATACACCTAGTTTTTGTTTATTATTTTATTATTGATTATTGTTATGTGATATATGAAATGAGTTACACAAGTTGAAATGATAATTCTGTTCAAAATAAATTATTTTCATTAACTTTATAGTTGTAACAAGGTTCAATATCTGTACTTTATGATATTTACATTAGATACATATCCTTTTACAAAAGTCATAAATTATAACAATGATTATAATCTCTGACATAAAATTTTATGAATATTGTGAATGTCTGACAATATTAGGAATAACTTCAATAAATTCATTATTACACACCTAGATTGCCTAACCTGTTATTTAGGCACCTTAACCTAGATCTAACATAGCCTTCAGGTTTTTTGCAGCTCATAATGCACAAGTAATTACCAGTAATTAATTATTTAAATCAAGTGTTATTGTTATGTTAATAAGGCTTGGTTGTGTGCTGTAACGGTGAAACAAATGAAAGTATTTAGATGTAAGATAATGTGACTATAAACTCACTACGGGTGCAAATACATTAGTATACAATTACTCTGTCTGTGTTTGATAAGAATCCATACAATATATGAATTGTCCACGGAAAAAACATGTCCAGTGCTTAAAAAATTTAGGGCAAATTCACACCTTATTCTGTTAAGAGTAAGGTGGTTTTTCCTACTGTAATTTGAATTAACTAGACATGTTATTTCCGTGGACCCTTCATGTATTGAACTCAAATCAATTCATAATGTTTCAAAATCCTTTGTATTGATCCTTAGCAATCACAGATGTGGGGTTAAGTTTACTATAGCAAGAGTACAGCGAATTTGGTGTTAAATTGAGCAGATTATAGTATATTATGCAATAAATTATAAATTATATGCACAAATAACCTGAATAGTTTAAAAACTTTGCCATATTCAACACTGTAAGTAAACATTTTTTTTTAAAATCAACTGCTGTCTGGCCTTCCAATCTAAAAGGGAAATCTAGACCTTGTTAGCAAAAACTTCACACTAACAGCTATTTATTTAATTTAGAGATCTAATGCCCCAGTTTAGTATACCTTAGTGTTATTGTTAGATTTATTGCTAGGCCAACTACTATTTAGGTATACTCCATTTCAAATACCGTGGCCCCATGCCACTTCAAAGTATTTAGTGGCATCGGGCCATGATATTTGAAATGGAGTATATCTATTCACCCATTATTGTCTTAGACTCTTTACTATAGCACATCTGTCTCTGTCAATCTAAAGACGCCTTTATTGGAGTAACAGTTACAATTCTTCGGAAAATGCGGATTTTTAAGGTAATAGGTGAGCCTTGCGAAAAATGTTATTCATGAAAATATTGTCAAAAAGTTGATGAATATGAGATTGATTGAGCTATGATTATAATTAGGGGGTTGGGAATGTGTATATTTAAATTTGAAGGCCCTATTGAGTGACTTGGTAAAGCAACCTTTTTTTTTATTTCGTTATCTGAAGAAAAATGTTTGTCATTATTTTTAACTAGACCATCCCGACAACCAATTTCCCAAAAGTTGTCCTCTCATCTTGTTTAGTGTCTGCTAAATGGTCACATCTCACAAATGTGGCCATATAGCAGGCACACAATGATTTATGCCCTGTCTTCTAATAAATTACTTATTTACAAACACAATTTCAATTCAGATTGATTTATCAATAAACAGTTTACGATCTTACATAACGTCAGTAATGATATAATTAATGAGTTCACTGACAATGTGACATTAGCAAGTTCATGAAACTGGGACATGTGGGAGATTCTACAGCATATCTTATCTTTATTATCTGTCTAATGTAAATTATGAGTTCATACATTGTTGATATGATATGATAACAGGCAGGGTGGAAGTTTTCATGGGCCCTACAGGAAAATTACATTAAAAAAAATATCAGCTCATAGTTTTAAGGTAACATTATTTTACTTGTTCTTAGAAATGGAAAAAGATGGAGGAGGCTTTTACCCATAAGGGACCACACACATAACAAGCAGAAACATTCAACATAAATACCAAGCATAACATTTTAGTGTGGACAACCAAAGCTAAAATAATAATAATAAATAATAATCAAACCTAGGACATCTAGAAAATCTGAAATTCGTAAAATACTAGTGATGCTAATTATTTACAGTTATGTTTACACTATGCTACGAGAGGAAAAGTTCAAGATATAACCAGAAGTAATGAGAAACACCCGCATTGTACAAGAATGTATGACATAATAGTGACAATGCACTGTCATTGAATTGAACTCATTTACTGTCTCAGTAGGTCGATCACATGCTGACTACAATATGCCGTGCTAGACATTGTTTACATAGTAATGCTGTTATTCCTAAACAACTATCAAATGCACATTAGTTAATTAATAATTTGTGATTATCTGTCACTTTGACATATTTGTTTGTTAGAAAGGGACAGGACAAATAATATGGGTTTCGTAATTTTTTATTTTTATTTTATTTAACTTGCAAGTTTTTGTAGGAGATTAATGAGATTATTGTTTATTAAGAAAAGTGCTAATTATTAATGGAATATTTTCTTTACTCAGCGTTTTACAATTTTCTTACATTTTTAATTTTAAGAATGTAATGATGAGAAAGGTATATCACAAAAAGTAAAAGTCACAATTAAACTATTTTTCATTATTTATAAATTTAATGAGATTATTGTCTATTAAGAAAAGTGCTAATTATTAATGGAATATTTTCTTTACTCAGCATTTTACAATTTTCTCACAGTAATTTTTTTTAATTTTAAGAATGTAATGATGAGAAAGGTATATCACAAAAAGTAAAAGTCACAATTAAACTATTTTTCATTATTTACAAATTAAATGAGATTATTGTCTATTAAGAAAAGTGCTAATTATTAATGGAATATTTTCTTTACTCAGCATTTTACAATTTTCTCACAGTAAAAATTTTTCATTTTAAGAATGTAATGATGAGAAAGGTATATCACAAAAAGTAAAAATCACAAACTATTTTTCATTATTTACAAATTAAATTGTAAAAAATATTTTTAATTAAGATAAATATATTGTATTAATTTTAATGACACACTCACAAACAAACAAATTTGTTTGCAATTGAGCCTATCATTTTTGCGCCTCCTTTTTTTTTTTTTTGTTTTATATTTTATTGTATAATGTCTTTATCTACGTAATATATATATATATACACTTTACTAGTATACCTATTAGAATTTCCAAGTCCCTTTCATTGGCACAATGTAATTAGGCAGCCAATTCTAGGCTAATTGCCACCGAGATCATTAAACTAATTAAATGATACAGCTATTACACTTATTAAAGCCTTTGTTATAAACTAAGCAACTATAGTTACTGTTTTTATTTATAATTAATTTACTTAAGGCGCTAACACATATTATTTATAATGAATTTGTCGCCTTTTTGTGCCAAAAGTTGTTACACTAAAATTAACTTCGTAACAAAAAAAATATGACGTAAATTTTAATTGAATGGCTTTAATTATGTACAAAATCAACTTCGAAAGACTGGTTGTCACGGGATTCGAACCCGCTTCCTCTGGATTGCCGGTCAAAGGTGCTTCCAATTACACCAGACGACCTTCCGAATCACAGCTAATTTAGGCAATGGTATTGTGAAACTAACCACTAGCGACATCTGTACATAACGCTTCGAAGGTACTACAACCTTAAACCACTCAAAGACCTGTGCCTACCACAATCGTCCGCAAACCCCACAACTCTTAACCCTTAAGTAAAATTTATGTTACACGTCAGGTGTTAATAAAACGCGAGATAACAGCTGATAACAGCTTTACCATAATGGGTCTGCATCTGCACCTCCTCCTCAAAATACAGTGATAACGCGACCTTGACGCCTTGATGACCATTTATTACTTTTACTAGTGATTAGAACCGTTTAATTAAAGTCGTGTCTAAATAGGTGGTGGTAGGACCTCATGCAGGGTCCGCCCGGATAGCTACCACCGTCTTACCCGTTAACCTGCCGCTAAATATCGGCGTTTGCACTGCTGTGTTTCGGTTTGGGGGTAAGATAGCCGGTGTAATTACTGGCATAGATTGAGGCAATCCATCTAAGTCCTCAGGGTAGGCAGCGCATAGGCGATTTTCTGATCGCTATGTCCATGGGCCTCGGTTCCTGCTTTCCATCAGGTGGGCTGAGAGCTCACTTGTCTACCTTCGTCACATAAAAAAATAAAGTTGCGAACAATGTAAACAAACCTTGTATTCAATCCATGTGTTACTTATTAAATTCTTAAGACCGAGCCACACCGGATGCATGTGTGCGTGGCGTGCGAGTTGTAAACTATGTAAATGTCATATTAGATGGCACACCGCTTGCGTGGCGTGCACGTGCGCGTGACAAGCACGTGGCTTGGCCTAAAATGCAGGAATTTTCATACAAAATAAATCGAAGGTACTCTTTTTCGAAACCGTAAAATGCATCTAAATAATTTAATAAAAATACATTTAGACGAGCCGATCTAAATCCGTGGCCATGTGGTGACGACAGTAAGAATACATTTGTCACCACCCCAACTCCTCCTGCGGGTGTGGTAAGAGTCGACTAAGGGATTGAAGTGTCACTGACAATTATTTGGTAAAAGATTGATGATGGGCAGCAGCGTCATCATAGTGGACACATTACTGCGATCGGCAATCCGCTTGCCCAGCGTGGCGATTATGGGCATTTACCTTCTAATGCGTCTATACGCATAGTTAATAGGAGAGGCCTACGTTCAGCCATGGACTATTATAGGCTGATAATTATGATCTAAATCACGTTCTATGAACATTTCGCTTATTGGCAAACACATATAATATGATGGGAATTAGTTTTTTAAGCAAATCGCATCGTCATATCGCAATAATGCGGCTGGCGTTCAGCCAATATTCGACAACATAAACAAAACTTGAGCTTGTAATATCCGACGTTTTCTCACCTTTGTACAGTCGCCATCAGATATATCGAAGCCGCTCAGGTGCTCAAAAATATCTGAACGTATACTCTAACCCCCTTATTCATAATTCATAAACGTCTGCTAACTTAACAAGCCGGTAATAATTGTTTGTCCCTTTCGGTCTTAACAATGTGTCCACAAGAGCAAAAGGGACAAAGTTGTTAAGTTAGCAAACGTTTATGAATAGGGGGGTAACGCCATGACAACGAGGCCTTAAACCTTGAGTTCACGTAAATTTTTAGTTAGAATTATTGATATGTATTAGTATTAACGTAAAAATATATCTGCGAACGTGTTTTACAATATCTGTCAAAGACGTCAAATGCTATGCAAAGTCAGCCATATTTTGTTTAATTACATTTTTTGGATTCTACTGACTATTGTTATTATCAAACCGGAATCGGAAGGGGACTCGAAGGTACTGTTGACACAACAAATGACCCAACATTTACCAAGAAAAGAGTTGTAAATAAATGAAGTGAGTGATCAGTTTATCTATTGTCTGTAAGTCTCTGCACTTAAACTATGAGTATGTGAATATATCCTAGATTGACTTATACACTGTTGTATCAACAGTACTTTCGAATTCCATTCTAATCGCGGTTTGATAATTTACCTATTCCTAACCAAACCTTTAGCATTACTTACCTTCAGTGACTTCAATTCCCGTACTCGTGCTTGATAAGGAATGTTAAAAGTCAGCAAAATTGGACATTACGGGCATCTCAGCAGTGTTTATATTGTTCTGAGCTGGCCACGAGCCAGGATTTCGATAACGGTCTTGTGTGCCATGGGAATATGCTGAACAAATTATGGCAGTGCCAACTGGGGTATCTCTATATTCTACCTTGGAAAACATACGCATTATGCGCACATTTTTGGCCTGAATATCAAAGTCAAATGATTCTTTATTCAAATTGGAATAGCAGCAAACTTTTTTGAATGGATTTTTCTGAAAAAAGTTACACATAAAATTAAAACTACTTCCGGCTCTAAAGGTGCATTTTGACCAAACGAGCATTCGCCCAATCTATCCCCTACTATACGAAATCAACGAATTTCGACGAATCACATTTTGTGTAACGAACGATTTTCGTACAATGGGGGATAGAATGAGCGAATGCTCGTTTGGTCTAAATGCACCTTGACCCTACGCCACTGACCTGAGAAGAACGGCAAGAAACCTCATCGCATCGACAGTACTAGTCACTTTCGCACTGGCATAGGCTCTTGTTACGACCTGACGGCACCAACGTCAAAATGGTTCAACGTCATTGGTCAAAAGGGTTCCCACGTACTCAGTTTTCGCGGCTGACGCCTAAACTACCCGGCCACTCGATCTTCTTCGGTAGGTCTTTTTTTGGTCTTCGATAAAAAATAAGGGTCCTAAAAGAAAGTTTTTTTCTTAAACCAATATATGTATTTGTATATCGCCTCTAAATTGGAGCCGTAGGTCCAAAAAACATAAAAAAATCATGGATAGTGGGCTTATAGAATACTTTAAAATAAAACTGTTCCGACCGTAATCGGCCCAGGGGTTTCTGAATAACTACGGAACCCTACACTTAGCATGGCCCGACATGCTCTTGGCCGGTTTTTCTGTTTTTGATTTATTTATATTATTTTACACTCTAACCCTAAACGGATCCCCGGAGTTCCGGGAACCAGTGAGCAACCGTGTAGTAGAGATAATGGAATGAGGCGGTATCGGCAATGCTAACTTATTTCGCAATAAAATAATTAATGGCCGTGTGGTGACGGCAGAAATAATACATTTGTCACCACCCCAACTCCTCCTGCGGGTGTCGTAAGAGTCGACTAAGGGATTGAAGTGTCACATATTTGATTAAAGATTGATGATGGGCAGCAGCGTCATCATAGTGGAAACATTACTGCGATCGACGCTTGCCCAGCGTGGCAATAAAATAATTAATCCTCACATTATATTACCAAAGGACAGCTACCTTAAAGCCAAGCCATACCTGATGCGTGTGCAGCACGTTCACGTGAGCATGTGCGTGGCGTGCACGTTGTAGCGTATGTAAATGTCATATTAGATGGCACACCGCTTGCGTGGCGTGCACGTGCATACGGTGAGCCATCTACTATGACATTTCCGAGGCTACAACGCGCACGTGCCGCTCACGCATCCGGTGTGGTTCAACCTTTAATATTATGTAATCTATTATAGGAAATAGTCCTCCAACGCCTGACATAAATAGTTTTTGCTGTCCAAAAGCCATAATCTCCAGCCGACATCTTCCCGTTACGAAACAGCCTGCGCAGTCAAACAATGTAAGTAGGCTAAACTACTACTAAACTGAGAGAACTTGCAGCTATGTGTATAACGCTGTAAGAAACCCACTTTCTAGTAAGAATGCGCTTGTAGGCATATGCAGGATGATTTTTATTCACAGTTAAAATTTTAGAGGTTTAATTCTGAGTCCTTATTGATGAACTTTCCGTATGGGACCACTATCCGATTAGAGAAAAAAATGTGATGTTCCATACATTTCCGCATATGCAGGATTTGTATAGAACATGAGTTTTTGTAGGGTAGTTATGTAGTGGAGGGACCTCGGAAGTGTCCTAGAACCAGCAACAATATTTACAGTGAGTTTGCCGCGTCCTTAACCTTGTCAATTACCTCTCTAGTCAAAATGTGCAATATACGCAGATATCACTTCCCTGTCAGCTGAACAGTCCTTTCACAGCCAGCGTCCGCAATATAAAACCTTTACGCGTTAGGCACTGGTCTCACCGCGGGCTACTAAGCTATGAACTACCGGCTATAAACAGCGATACTCGCCCAGCTATACCGCCGGCCAGCCAGCTATATCACCGCCGGGCGAGTATCGCCGTGTCTCTTTTATTTACACGGGAGTGCGTATCTTTTGTTCGTGTTTATAGCCGATAGTTCATAGCTTAGTAGCCCGCGGTGAGACCTGCTATGCTATTCTCTTATTCACACATTCGACGCTGCGTTCGTCAACGAGCTCGACGTCGAGATAGCCTCGTCTAAAATCATAGCTGTTTTATTTGACATTAGGAATCGAGGCTGTGAGCGAGGTTGTGGGCGAGTTCGTCGCTGTTTTTCGTTAGAGAATACGAAGTTCGTTTTGGATAATTCTTTTTTTATTTGAAAGTTTGACGCTCACCGATTGGTCCCATTTTTATTTGGTCCAGTTCTAACAGTGGTATCCATGAGAAAACCATGTAAGTCATATATTTGCAAAAGCATGTGCACTACAAATGGACGAATAACTCAATATCACGCCAACCGATTTCGATAATTCTTTTTTAACCGACTTCAAAACAAACCGTGATGATGGGATCTTGGAGAAATCGGGTGAAGTCGTTTTTTTAAATGTTTAATTTGGTGATTATAGTATGGGGGTCTTATCTTATTGGTGGCCCTATAAGATAAGGCCCGGATACACTTCGACCCATTGGGATCTTTTGTGCAAAAATTATAGTATTATGACTTACTCTTCTCTTTTCATTGTAAGCAAACCCAACTTTGAAGGCCTGAAGAATAAACGACGAGGGATCTCGATTATCGTTGTCTTCAAACTCCCGACAGATTGAAAAGGGTTTTTCAGGGCTCCGCTGAAGGATCGCAATCTATGCGAGTTGGTTTAGCGTCTTGGAATCTGTTTATGTTGACTATATTAGGTTAAACATTATAATAAATTATATCTTAATTGTTAAATATTAAAATAAAATTCACGCCTCCTGAATGCTTCCTTAAAAGTATTCCTAGCTTTTCCGTTTAAATAAAGTTATCACTATTAGAAACCAAGTTGTTCTCATTAATTTATCATTAATATATTATTGGATCATATTATACAGAATACATTTGTCACCACCCCGCAACTTCCCTTCTTCGTGATTTTACACTAAGCGCCAGTGTAACAGTTCAATACATAAATAGATAGGTACTTACCTTTCGTATGCTTAGTAGCAGATCTGCTCCATTACAATTTGACTTTACGCAGTAGCCGTCAAAGTTAAATTTTGATTGAACTGCTTGACGATAACTAGGCTTAGGACTTTTCATAGCATATCGTGGTTCTAAAATCCTTAAAGCCGCTATGTGTAAAATTTTCGAAGTCAAAGTCAAAGTATATTGTAATATTAAGTACAGGGTGTTTTTTTTTTCGACCGTTCAAATTCTACGTAGTGAATGTGTAGGTCATACTGACCAACTTTTACTATGGGGACAAAGTCGAAATCGCGAAAAAAAAATCAGCTGTTTCATACATTTCGGCCGGCGTAATGCCGCCAATTTGTATGAAACAGCAGATTTTTTTTTCGCGATTTCGACTTTGTCCCCATAGTAAAAGTTGGTCAGTATGAGACCTACACATTCACTACGTAGAATTTGAACGGTCGAAAAAAAAACACCCTGTATAATGATTTAAGCCTACTGTCACATCGTTACCGAGTTAATTTTAATCGAAAGTAATTAATTTTAAAAATCAAACTTGATTTCATAAATAGTGTTTACGAAATTTGTTATATCAGAAACCATAAAAAAAATAAGACAATTAGGTTTAAGACAAACTAGAAAAAGCCAAATTTCGATTGTAGCTATGAAAATAATACGAAAGAACAAAAATACAGAGTATCTTTCGTTACAGAGCTTCGCTTGAACCTTTCGCATCTTTCAGTGTTTTCGTGTAAAATACTTTTTTTTGCATTATTTTATTGAATTATGATACTCCGAATGTATTGGCTCTGGTACAAACACGTGACTTTTCATTTTGCTCGGGCTAAATCTCAATATCAGTTGAATAAAGAGTTTAAATTATGATAAAATACTTATAAATTCGAATCATTAATCTATGCTCTATGTGACGTCAACGGGAAGTGCAGTCTATTTACTTCAATAGTAACGTCAGTTTTGTTTTTGTTCGGAAGTTACATGTAATTTATACGAAAGATTCGAAACTTACGAGAAAAACAACATGATACTTTCGCCATTTTCATCGCTATTTCCGATCTAAGACTTTTTCTAGTTTGTCTTGAACCTAATTGTCTCATTTTTTTATGGTTTCTGAATTTTCTGATACAACTAATTTCGTTAACACTATTTATGAAATCATGTTCGAGTTTTTAAATTAATTACGTTCGATTAAAATTAACTCAGTGACGATGTGACAGTAGGTATAAATCGTTATATTTAATATTAAAATATACTTTGACTTTGACTTCGAAAATTTTACACATAGCGGCTCTAAGGATTTTAGAACCACGATATGCTATGAAAAGTCCTAAGCCTAACGATAACGCATACTAAAGGTTAAAACATATAAAACAATTATGTCTATACGAGTACTGTACAATTAATCCTTTACCGAGATTCGAACCCGGGAACAACAGCTTCTTGGGCAGGGTCACTTAGAGCCTGTTCACACTACGGCGATATCGCGGCGATTCCTATACAAACTCGCATCGCCGCGTTATCGCCGCGCCGAAAAGAATCGCTAGTGTGAACAGGCTGTAAGCTATGGAAGCCGCCAAATCATTCTTCAATTCATTAATATAGCCATTGCACAATCGCATGTGCATTAACCAGTAAACTTTCTCCGTGTAAATATTGTCTTTAAGCTTACGTATGTGTATTATTAGCATTACCGCTGTACTTTCCCACCGTTGTACAGACAAATGTAAAAATATTTAAAGCCGCGTTTTCACTTCAGTGTTCTGAGCGAGCATTCATTCGTTCTTAGACATGGAACAGGATTTCACATAGCAATATTTTCGTTCGTCAGCCCACGAACAAGTGAATGCTCGCTCAGAACATTTAGTGGAAACGTGGCTTAAGAAAACTTACAATATTTTTTTGAATTATAACTAACGTTAGACTCAATCATATTAAAATATTTAGCAAAATCCGACTTGTCCAACTGTACAGTCCATGTTTGTAGATGGCCCATTAAGAAAAGGGCTTATTAACACCAGAAAAGTGCATGTTTGCATAGTTTGAATAGCATAATTTTGCACAAATCCAGTGTGACTCAGGTGACCGTAACCATGACAATAACAGACAGAAGAAAGTTGAAACATTTAGCAAAATCCGACGTGTACAGTCCATTTTTGTAGGTAATCCATTAAGGAAAGGGCTTTAACACAAGAAAAGTGCATGTTTGCATAGTTTGAGTAGCATAATTTTGCATAAATCCATGTGACTCAGGTGACGGTAACCATGGCAATAACAGATGTCCGTGAAGTTGACCGCCCCAAACTTTTTGCCCGCAAATAACATATCTATATCGTTAGTTCATCGTTGGTTCACGTTAGTTCAGTATATGAAATCGTTAGGACCCGATTCCAACATACGTTTTTTTAAAAAACAAAATGGGGGGGGCCAGCTTCACGCTGCCCCCCCAAAACGTATTTTATGAATTCATCGCAATCGATAGATATTCGTTAGTTCATCTCAATTCGGTACATAATATCGTTAGGACCCGATTAGAAGTACAGTTTTTTTTTAATCAAAGTGGGGCGGTCAACTTCACGCTACCTCCCCAAAATAGATTTTATAGTTTTTAACGATTACAATCGATAGATATTCGTTAGTTCACCTCAATTCGGTACATAATATCGTTAGGACCCGATTAGAAGTATTTTTTTTTTTAATCAAAGTGGGGCGGTCAACTTCACGCTACCTCCCCAAAATGGATTTTATAGTTTTTAACGATTACAATCGATAAATATTCGTTAGTTCATCTCGATTCGGTACATAATATCGTTAGGACCCGATTAGAAGTATAGTTTTTTTTAATCAAAGTGGAGTGGAGAAATTCTTCACTCTACCGCACCATAACGGAATTTTCAAATTAAAATTACAGTAATCGGTAGGTATTCGTTAGTTCTAACTACTTCGCTAAGACATATCGTAAGGACCCGTCTAATTCGGCCAGAAAAAAATAAATTAAATCCACAACTTACGAGCAACGAACGGTTTAGGTATTCAGGTTAAGTCCCATTATTCGCATCCGTTTGAGATCCTAACTATTCTAATGGCTATACTAATATCTAAGGATCATATTGGATAGATTGACATTTATTATTTGCGGGCAAACTCACAGACTTGTCCACAATTCCTTGTTATTTTTTTCTGTAGAAACCTATAGGAAGGCTGTTTTCACACACGTCCTGCTGGCAAACTATTAACTTTGTCAGCAAATAGTATACCTACATCGTTAGTGCATCATGATTATACGTAAGTAAAATATTTTAAAGCGTTGGAATCCGAATAAAACTTTTTTTTAACAAAATGGAGGCGGTCAACTTCACGTAAATCTTTCTGCCAAAACTATCAACTTTGCCCGCAAATAACATACCCGAATCGTTAGTTCACCATTTGTGTGCGTTAGTTCAGTATATTAAATCGTTAGGACCCGATTCCAACATACGTTTTTTTTTAAAACAAAATGGGGGGGAGGCCAGCTTCACACTGCCCCCCCAAAACCTATTTTATGATTTTCAATGACTGCAATCGATAGATATTCGTTAGTTCATCTCAACTCCGTACATTATATCGTTAGGACCCGATTAGAAGTATTTTTTTTTTATCAAAGTGGGGCGGTCAACTTCACGCTACCTCCCCATAATGGATTTTATAGTTTTTAACGATTACAATCGATAGATATTCGTTAGTTCATCTCGATTCGGTACATAATATCGTTAGGACCCAATTAGAAGTATAGTTTTTTTTAATCAAAGTGGAGTGGAGAAATTCTTCACTCTACCGCACCATAACGGAATTTTCAAATTAAAATTACAGTAATCGGTAGGTATTCGTTAGTTCTAACTACTTCGCTAAGACATATCGTAAGGACCCGTCTAATTCAGCCAGAAAAAAATAAATTAAATCCACAACTTACGAGCAACGAACGCTTTAGGTATTCAGGTTAAGTCCCATTATTCGCACCCGTTTGAGATCCTAACTATTCTAATGGCTATACTAATATCTAAGGATCATATTGGATAGATTGACATTTATTATTTGCGGGCAAACTCACAGACTTGTCCACAATTCCTTGTTATTTTTTTCTGTAGAAGCCTATAGGAAGGCTGTTTTCACACACGTCCTGCTGGCAAACTATTAACTTTGTCAGCAAATAGTATACCTACATCGTTAGTGCATCATGATTATACGTAAGTAAAATATTTTAAAGCGTTGGAATCCGAATAAAACTTTTTTTTAACAAAATGGAGGCGGTCAACTTCACGTAAATCTTTCTGCCAAAACTATCAACTTTGCCCACAAATAACATACCCGAATCGTTAGTTCACCATTTGTGTGCGTTAGTTCAGTATATTAAATCGTTAGGACCCGATTCCAACATACGTTTTTTTTTAAAACAAAATGGGGGGAGGCCAGCTTCACGCTGCCCCCCCAAAACCTATTTTATGATTTTCATTGACTGCAATCGATAGATATTCGTTAGTTCATCTCAACTCGGTACATTATATCGTTAGGACCCGATTAGAAGTTTTTTTTTTTTTAATCAAAGTGGGGCGGTCAACTTCACGCTACCTCCCCATAATGGATTTTATAGTTTTTAACGATTACAATCGATAGATATTCGTTAGTTCATCTCGATTCGGTACATAATATCGTTAGGACCCGATTAGAAGTATAGTTTTTTTTAATCAAAGTGGAGTGGAGAAATTCTTCACTCTACCGCACCATAACGGAATTTTCAAATTAAAATTACAGTAATCGGTAGGTATTCGTTAGTCTAACTACTTCGCTAAGACATATCGTAAGGACCCGTCTAATTCGGCCAGAAAAAAATAAATTAAATCCACAACTTACGAGCAACGAACGCTTTAGGTATTCAGGTTAAGTCCCATTATTCGCACCCGTTTGAGATCCTAACGATTCTAATGGCTATACTAATATCTAAGGATCATATTGGATAGATTGACATTTATTATTTGCGGGCAAACTCACAGACTTGTCCACAATTCCTTGTTATTTTTTTCTGTAGAAACCTATAGGAAGGCTGTTTTCACACACGTCCTGCTGGCAAACTATTAACTTTGTCAGCAAATAGTATACGTACATCGTTAGTGCATCATGATTATACGTAAGTAAAATATTTTAAAGCGTTGGAATCCGAATAAAACTTTTTTTTGACAAAATGGAGGCGGTCAACTTCACGTAAATCTTTCTGCCAAAACTATCAACTTTGCCCGCAAATAACATACCCGAATCGTTAGTTCACCATTTGTGTGCGTTAGTTCAGTATATTAAATCGTTAGGACCCGATTCCAACATACGTTTTTTTTTTAAACAAAATGGGGGGGAGGCCAGCTTCACGCTGCCCCCCCAAAACCTATTTTATGATTTTCATTGACTGCAATCGATAGATATTCGTTAGTTCATCTCAACTCGGTACATTATATCGTTAGGACCCGATTAGAAGTTTTTTTTTTTTAATCAAAGTGGGGCGGTCAACTTCACGCTACCTCCCCATAATGGATTTTATAGTTTTTAACGATTACAATCGATAGATATTCGTTAGTTCATCTCGATTCGGTACATAATATCGTTAGGACCCGATTAGAAGGATAGTTTTTTTTAATCAAAGTGGAGTGGAGAAATTCTTCACTCTACCGCACCATAACGGAATTTTCAAATTAAAATTACAGTAATCGGTAGGTATTCGTTAGTTCTAACTACTTCGCTAAGACATATCGTAAGGACCCGTCTAATTCGGCCAGAAAATAATCACCAAATTAAAAATTTAAAAAACCGACTTCATCCGGTTTCTCCAAGATTCCCGATTTGTTTCCATCATTGATTTCCTCAAATCCTACTTTCTGAATGCAAATTCTTGTAAATGAATGAAAATTACCAAAAGCGCCATACATGTACCTATAACATTTGAAGAGATCCCTCGATTTCTCCAGGATCCCATCATCAGACCCCAACTTGGTGCCAATGGGACCATCTCGGGGTAATACACGTTCGATCACAAAAGGAAATTTTAGAATCGGTTCACTATTCTCGGAGATATCAGGTAACATACATACAAAAAAAAAAAAAAAAAAAATTCAGTCGAATTGAGAACCTCCTCCTTTTTTTGAAGTCGGTTAAAAATATATTAAATCCACAACTTACGAGCAACGAATGCTTTAGGTATTCAGGTTAAGTCCCATTATTCGCACCCGTTTGAGATCCTAACGATTCTAATGGCTATACTAATATCTAAGGATCATATTGGATAGATTGACATTTATTATTTGCGGGCAAACTCACAGACTTGTCCACAATTCCTTGTTATTTTTTTCTGTAGAAGCCTATAGGGATAATGGATTTTATAGTTTTTAACGATTACAATCGATAGATATTCGTTAGTTCATCTCAATTCGGTACATAATATCGTTAGGACCCGATTAGAAGTATAGTTTTTTTAATCATAGTGGGGCGGTCAACTTCACGCTACCTCCCCATAATGGATTTTATAGTTTTTAACGATTACAATCGATAGATATTCGTTAGTTCATCTCAATTCGGTACATAATATCGTTAGGACCCGATTAGAAGCATAGTTTTTTTAAATCAAAGTTAGGCGCTCAACTTCATCACTCTACCGCCCCATAACGGAATTTATAAATTTTCATTACAGCAATCGGTAGGTATTCGTTAGTTCTAAGTACTTGGCTAAGACATATCGTAAGGACCCGTCTAAGTCGGACAGAAAAAATAAATAAAACCACAACTAACGAACACTTTAGGTATTCAGGTTAAGTCCCATTGTTCGCACCCGTTTGAGATCCTAACGATTCTAATGCCTATACTAATGACTAAGGAACATATTGAATTGATTGACATCTATTATACGCGGGCAAACTTACAGACTTGTCTATATTTCATCGTTATTTTTGCCTATAGGGAGGCTGTTGTCACGAACGTCGTGCTGGCAAACTATTAACTTTGCCAGCAAATAGTATACCGACATCGTTAGTTCGTCATGACTATACGTTAGTAAAATATTTTAAAGCGTTGGAATCCGAATGAAACACTTTTTTTTTAAACAAAATGGAGGCGGTCAACATCACGTAAATCTTTCTGCCCAAACTATCAACTTTGCCCGCAAATAACATACTCGAATCGTTACTTTACCATTTGTGTGCGTTAGTTCAGTATATTAAATCGTTAGGACTCGATTCCAACATACGTTTTTTTAAAAAACAAAATGGGGGGGGAGGCCAGCTTCACGCTGCCCCCCCAAAACCTATTTTATGATTTTCATTGACTGCAATCGATAGATATTCGTTAGTTCATCTCAACTCGGTACATTATATCGTTAGGACCCGATTAGAAGTATTTTTTTTAATCAAAGTGGGGCGGTCAACTTCACGCTACCTCCCCATAATGGATTTTATAGTTTTTAACGTTTACAATCGATAGATATTCGTTAGTTCACCTCAATTCGGTACATAATATCGTTAGGACCCGATTAGAAGTTTTTTTTTTTAATCATAGTGGGGCGGTCAACTTCACGCTACCTCCCCATAATGGATTTTATAGTTTTTAACGATTACAATCGATAGATATTCGTTAGTTCATCTCGATTCGGTACATAATATCGTTAGGACCCGATTAGAAGTGTAGTTTTTTTTAATCAAAGTGGAGTGGAGAAATTCTTCATACTACCGCACCATAACGGAATTTTCAAATTAAAATTACAGTAATCGGTAGGTATTCGTTAGTTCTAACTACTTCGCTAAGACATATCGTAAGGACCCGTCTAATTCGGCCAGAAAAAAATAAATTAAATCCACAACTTACGAGCAACGAACGCTTTAGGTATTCAGGTTAAGTCCCATTATTCGCACCCGTTTGAGATCCTAACGATTCTAATGGCTATACTAATATCTAAGGATCATATTGGATAGATTGACATTTATTATTTGCGGTCAAACTCACAGACTTGTCCACAATTCCTTGTTATTTTTTTCTGTAGAAGCCTATAGGAAGGCTGTTTTCACACACGTCCTGCTGGCAAACTATTAACTTTGTCAGCAAATAGTATACCTACATCGTTAGTGCATCATGATTATACGTAAGTAAAATATTTTAAAGCGTTGGAATCCGAATAAAACTTTTTTTTAACAAAATGGAGGCGATCAACTTCACGTAAATCTTTCTGCCAAAACTATCAACTTTGCCCGCAAATAACATACCCGAATCGTTAGTTCACCATTTGTGTGCGTTAGTTCAGTATATTAAATCGTTAGGACCCGATTCCAACATACGTTTTTTTTTAAAACAAAATGGGGGGAGGCCAGCTTCACGCTGCCCCCCCAAAACCTATTTTATGATTTTCATTGACTGCAATCGATAGATATTCGTTAGTTCATCTCAACTCGGTACATTATATCGTTAGGACCCGATTAGAAGTATTTTTTTTTTTAATCAAAGTGGGGCGGTCAACTTCACGCTACCTCCCCATAATGGATTTTATAGTTTTTAACGATTACAATCGATAGATATTCGTTAGTTCATCTCGATTCGGTACATCATATCGTTAGGACCCGATTAGAAGCATAGTTTTTTTAAATAAAAGTTAGGCGCTCAACTTCATCACTCTACCGCCCCATAACGGAACTTATAAATTTTAATTACAGCAATCAGTAGGTATTCGTTAGTTCTAAGTACTTGGCTAAGACATATCGTAAGGACCCGTCTAAGTCGGACAGAAAAAATAAATAAAACCACAACTAACGAACACTTTAGGTATTCAGGTTAAGTCCCATTGTTCACACCCGTTTGAGATCGTAACGATTCTAATGCCTATACTAGTGACTAAGGAACATATTGAATTGATTGACATCTATTATACGCGGGCAAACTTACAGACTTGTCTATATTTCATCGTTATTTTTGCCTATAGGGAGGCTGTTGTCACGAACGTCGTGCTGGCAAACTATTAACTTTGCCAGCAAATAGTATATCTACATCGTTAGTTCGTCATGACTATACGTTAGTAAAATATTTTAAAGCGTTGGAATCCGAATGAAACACTTTTTTTTTAAACAAAATGGAGGCGGTCAACATTACGTAAATCTTTCTGCCCAAACTATCAACTTTGCCTGCAAATAACATACTCGAATCGTTACTTTACCATTTGTGTGCGTTAGTTCAGTATATTAAATCGTTAGGACCCGATTCTAACATAAGTTTTTTTAAAAAACAAAATGGAGGGGGCCAGCTTCACGCTTCTGCCCCAAAACCTATTTTTTTCTACTCCTGACCTATTTTTTGCTAGTTACATAGCTACGCACACTATTGTAAAGATATACATAATTACATCTGTCAAAAGTCAATAGCCTATTTCTCAAAAACGCACTCTCAGCCGGTAACGTAATGTCGCAGCGTTTTTCGGAAAGAGAAGACACGCGAGATATATGGGCGTCTCTAGCTGCCAGACGTCGTCACTTTCCGACTCAAAAACGTACTGCTTGGTACCACAGACTGCCACATCACACCTCTATGATAGACGCTATATTTAATTTGTTCCGATCTTCGAATTTTTACACTGCTACCAACATTAGTACCAGATTATTTATTACAATAATTATATTTATTAACTTAATATGTAGAAAATATAATAAGGTTTTGTTTTTTTAGATTATTTATGTGATATAATATGTTTTTGTATTATAACAAATTTCATATTATGCAAAAATATTTTTCCTCGGGCAACTAAGCGCGGTTTTTAAAGCAAACTTATTCATACACAATGACAGCGGAATTAAAAAAAAACCGGCCGGTACCATTATCAATTTATTATTAAAATAAAACCGGCCAAGTGCGAGTCGGACTCGCGCGCGAAGGGTTCCGTACCATTATCGATCTATTATAAAAAAATACAGTTAAATCAACCTACCTCAAAAACTATAGAAGATAATTTAATCAAACCAAAAATCGTTGATAGAGTTTATTAATGTGCATAACATATATTTTTTTTAGAATTTTATATCGCGTAGTTTAAAAAATAGAGGGGGGGGGACACATTTTTCAGACTTTGAGAGCTGATATCTCGAAAACGATTTCCTTAAATAAACATGAGATTTATAAACCTTCATATCATTTTCAAAGACCTTTCTATTAATACCCCACACGCTTATATACAACAAACAAAAAATTTCTATCCCTCAGTTACATGTATGGAGGGCCCCCACCCCAATGGTTTTTTTTACAATTTAGTATCATAATCCTGTAGCGGTTCATATAACACATATCCTTACCAAATTTCGTTACTGTAGCATTTATAGTTTCCGAGTAAATCGGCTGTGACAGACGGACAGACGGACAGACGGACATGACGAATCTATAAGGGTTCCGTTTTTGCCATTTTGGCTACGGAACCCTAAAAATACAGTTAAATCAACCTACCTCAAAAACTATAGGAGTTAATTGATTCAAACCAAAAATCGTTGATAGAGTTTATTAATGTGCATAACATATATGCTTCTAATCGGGTCCTAACGATATTATGTACCGAATCGAGATAAACTAACGAATATCTATCGATTGTAATCGTTAAAAACTATAAAATCCATTATGGGGAGGTAGCGTGAAGTTGACAGCCCCACTATGATTAAAAAAAAAAACTTCTAATCGGGTCCTAACGATATTATGTACCGAATTGAGGTGAACTAACGAATATCTATCGATTGTAAACGTTAAAAACTATAAAATCCATTATGGGGAGGTAGCGTGAAGTTGACCGCCCCACTTTGATTAAAAAAAATACTTCTAATCGGGTCCTAACGATATAATGTACCGAGTTGAGATGAACTAACGAATATCTATCGATTGCAGTCAATGAAAATCATAAAATAGGTTTTGGGGGGGCAGCGTGAAGCTGGCCTCCCCCCCCATTTTGTTTTTTAAAAAAACGTATGTTGGAATCGAGTCCTAACGATTTAATATACTGAACTAACGCACACAAATGGTAAAGTAACGATTCGAGTATGTTATTTGCGGGCAAAGTTGATAGTTTGGGCAGAAAGATTTACGTGATGTTGACCGCCTCCATTTTGTTTAAAAAAAAAGTGTTTCATTCGGATTCCAACGCTTTAAAATATTTTACTAACGTATAGTCATGACGAACTAACGATGTCGGTATACTATTTGCTGGCAAAGTTAATAGTTTGCCAGCACGACGTTCGTGACAACAGCCTCCCTATAGGCAAAAATAACGATGAAATATAGACAAGTCTGTAAGTTTGCCCGCGTATAATAGATGTCAATCAATTCAATATGTTCCTTAGTCATTAGTATAGGCATTAGAATCGTTAGGATCTCAAACGGGTGCGAACAATGGGACTTAACCTGAATACCTAAAGTGTTCGTTAGTTGTGGTTTTATTTATTTTTTCTGTCCGACTTAGACGGGTCCTTACGATATGTCTTAGCCAAGTACTTAGAACTAACGAATACCTACCGATTGCTGTAATGAAAATTTATAAATTCCGTTATGGGGCGGTAGAGTGATGAAGTTGAGCGCCTAACTTTGATTTAAAAAAACTATGCTTCTAATCGGGTCCTAACGATATTATGTACCGAATTGAGATGAACTAACGAATATCTATCGATTGTAATCGTTAAAAACTATAAAATCCATTATGGGGAGGTAGCGTGAAGTTGACCGCCCCACTATGATTAAAAAAACTATACTTCTAATCGGGTCCTAACGATATTATGTACCGAATTGAGATGAACTAACGAATATCTATCGATTGTAATCGTTAAAAACTATAAAATCCATTATCCCTATAGGCTTCTACAGAAAAAAATAACAAGGAATTGTGGACAAGTCTGTGAGTTTGCCCGCAAATAATAAATGTCAATCTATCCAATATGATCCTTAGATATTAGTATAGCCATTAGAATCGTTAGGATCTCAAACGGGTGCGAATAATGGGACTTAACCTGAATACCTAAAGCATTCGTTTCTCGTAAGTTGTGGATTTAATATATTTTTTTCTGGCCGAATTAGACGGGTCCTTACGATATGTCTTAGCGAAGTAGTTAGAACTAACGAATACCTACCGATTACTGTAATTTTAATTTGAAAATTCCGTTATGGTGCGGTAGAGTGAAGAATTTCTCCACTCCACTTTGATTAAAAAAAACTATACTTCTAATCGGGTCCTAACGATATTATGTACCGAATCGAGATGAACTAACGAATATCTATCGATTGTAATCGTTAAAAACTATAAAATCCATTATGGGGAGGTAGCGTGAAGTTGACCGCCCCACTTTGATTAAAAAAAAAAAACTTCTAATCGGGTCCTAACGATATAATGTACCGAGTTGAGATGAACTAACGAATATCTATCGATTGCAGTCAATGAAAATCATAAAATAGGTTTTGGGGGGGCAGCGTGAAGCTGGCCTCCCCCCCATTTTGTTTAAAAAAAAAACGTATGTTGGAATCGGGTCCTAACGATTTAATATACTGAACTAACGCACACAAATGGTGAACTAACGATTCGGGTATGTTATTTGCGGGCAAAGTTGATAGTTTTGGCAGAAAGATTTACGTGAAGTTGACCGCCTCCATTTTGTCAAAAAAAAGTTTTATTCGGATTCCAACGCTTTAAAATATTTTACTTACGTATAATCATGATGCACTAACGATGTACGTATACTATTTGCTGACAAAGTTAATAGTTTGCCAGCAGGACGTGTGTGAAAACAGCCTTCCTATAGGTTTCTACAGAAAAAAATAACAAGGAATTGTGGACAAGTCTGTGAGTTTGCCCGCAAATAATAAATGTCAATCTATCCAATATGATCCTTAGATATTAGTATAGCCATTAGAATCGTTAGGATCTCAAACGGGTGCGAATAATGGGACTTAACCTGAATACCTAAAGCGTTCGTTGCTCGTAAGTTGTGGATTTAATTTATTTTTTTCTGGCCGAATTAGACGGGTCCTTACGATATGTCTTAGCGAAGTAGTTAGACTAACGAATACCTACCGATTACTGTAATTTTAATTTGAAAATTCCGTTATGGTGCGGTAGAGTGAAGAATTTCTCCACTCCACTTTGATTAAAAAAAACTATACTTCTAATCGGGTCCTAACGATATTATGTACCGAATCGAGATGAACTAACGAATATCTATCGATTGTAATCGTTAAAAACTATAAAATCCATTATGGGGAGGTAGCGTGAAGTTGACCGCCCCACTTTGATTTAAAAAAAAAAAACTTCTAATCGGGTCCTAACGATATAATGTACCGAGTTGAGATGAACTAACGAATATCTATCGATTGCAGTCAATGAAAATCATAAAATAGGTTTTGGGGGGCAGCGTGAAGCTGGCCTCCCCCCATTTTGTTTTAAAAAAAAACGTATGTTGGAATCGGGTCCTAACGATTTAATATACTGAACTAACGCACACAAATGGTGAACTAACGATTCGGGTATGTTATTTGCGGGCAAAGTTGATAGTTTTGGCAGAAAGATTTACGTGAAGTTGACCGCCTCCATTTTGTTAAAAAAAAGTTTTATTCGGATTCCAACGCTTTAAAATATTTTACTTACGTATAATCATGATGCACTAACGATGTAGGTATACTATTTGCTGACAAAGTTAATAGTTTGCCAGCAGGACGTGTGTGAAAACAGCCTTCCTATAGGCTTCTACAGAAAAAAATAACAAGGAATTGTGGACAAGTCTGTGAGTTTGCCCGCAAATAATAAATGTCAATCTATCCAATATGATCCTTAGATATTAGTATAGCCATTAGAATAGTTAGGATCTCAAACGGATGCGAATAATGGGACTTAACCTGAATACCTAAACCGTTCGTTGCTCGTAAGTTGTGGATTTAATTTATTTTTTTCTGGCCGAATTAGACGGGTCCTTACGATATGTCTTAGCGAAGTAGTTAGAACTAACGAATACCTACCGATTACTGTAATTTTAATTTGAAAATTCCGTTATGGTGCGGTAGAGTGAAGAATTTCTCCACTCCACTTTGATTAAAAAAAACTATACTTCTAATCGGGTCCTAACGATATTATGTACCGAATCGAGATGAACTAACGAATATTTATCGATTGTAATCGTTAAAAACTATAAAATCCATTTTGGGGAGGTAGCGTGAAGTTGACCGCCCCACTTTGATTAAAAAAAAAAAATACTTCTAATCGGGTCCTAACGATATTATGTACCGAATTGAGGTGAACTAACGAATATCTATCGATTGTAATCGTTAAAAACTATAAAATCTATTTTGGGGAGGTAGCGTGAAGTTGACCGCCCCACTTTGATTAAAAAAAAACTGTACTTCTAATCGGGTCCTAACGATATTATGTACCGAATTGAGATGAACTAACGAATATCTATCGATTGCAGTCAATGAAATTCATAAAATACGTTTTGGGGGGGCAGCGTGAAGCTGGCCCCCCCCATTTTGTTTTTTAAAAAAACGTATGTTGGAATCGGGTCCTAACGATTTCATATACTGAACTAACGTGAACCAACGATGAACTAACGATATAGATATGTTATTTGCGGGCAAAAAGTTTGGGGCGGTCAACTTCACGGACATCAATAACAGACAGAAAAAAGTTGTTTCACCTAGGTATATTGGGTTTGCTTGTTTGGTCCAGCTACTCGTATTCTATGTATAAATGTGTGAAAGTGCGGTCGGGACGTCCAATCGATAGCTTAAACGGTTCAAGTGTAGTCGGAGTAAATAATGGCTTAGCTGGAAAACGAGGTGCTTTCTTATTTTTACAATTTCACCTATCATTCTAACGTACGACGGGTAAAGGTATACGTTTATAGTATCCAAAATTATTTATTTATAAATAAATAAAAATAATAAATGGCCGTGTGGTGACGGCCAGTAAGAATACATTTGTCACCACCCCAACTCCTCCTTCGGGTGCCGTAAGAGTCGACTAAGGGATTGAAGTGTCACTGACCACTATTTGACAAAATATTGATGATGGACAGCAGCGTCATCACACGTCACACATTAATACTGCGATCGCCAATCCGCTTGCCCAGCGTGGCGATTATGGGCATTTATCTCCTAATGCGTCTATACGCATAGTTAATAGGAGAGGCCTACGTCCAGCAGTGGACTATCATAGGCTGATGATGATGATGATGATGATGATGATGATGATGATGATGATGATGATGATGATGATGATGATGATGATGAAATAAATAATAAATAAAATGTAATAGATAAGAATAAGAAATGTTTATTAGCACAAAACAAAAATTTGCTTGGTTATATTAACAATGAAATTTACATGTCAATAGTGAATTCCGCTAAAAGGTCTTCACTCAGTATGATGTGCCGTAGTGGATGCCTCTAGTGGAGCGTTGTTGAAAAAAAAAACCTGGAAACACAACTTTCCCAAGTCTGGACTTGCTATAGCATATTAAAATCAGAACCACGAACTGTTCGATTCTAATAATAGAAAATGACTTCCCAAATCATCCATACAAAATTTAAATTTTCGTTACGCGACGCTCGTAGTAAGTTGACGTAATTAATTGTTTTGAGGACATTATTTTTTTCCCCTCACTAGCTCGTAAAGCGCTCGTTTATCCTTTAATGCGAGCGGGTAAAAACGCTTTTTACACACTTGTGAATAAAGTAACTTGACATTTCTCTAATTCCTATAGCCCCCTACTGTCTAGTATAAGTGGATCTGTATGACCGTAGTAAACATGCGCAATCGGAGCTCACATGTTAAATTGGTCGTTTCTCATGTGACTTTGTAAGCCATTGGCAATATTTAACTTCCATAAGTAACTCTATTCTACGATACGTTTCGACATTGAGTTTTAAATAGTTTCTTTAAGTTAATTTACATTTGGATGAGATTTGTAATCATATTTCCTCGCGATAGTGAGGGGAAAAAAGTTGTATTACACTTGGCGGCAAAGTTTGTTCAACTCTCGTGCCTTGAGACCTTCGCAATGCTCAAGATTCCAGATTTTGAACCACTCGCTACGCTCGTGGCTCAATTTTGGAATCTTTCGCTAGCTCAGGTCTCAATATTGGCACGACAGTTAAACAACAACTTTGCCCCCTTGTATAATAAATAACTATTATCATTCAGATCGAATCAACTCGTGCTTCTGATTCGAATAACCCCAAGCAAGTCCAGATCTGGAGTAATGAAGTTTTTGGGTTTTTATTTTTAAAAAAAGGCTCATCATGGTGCTGGATTGATGAGGAAGCCGGAAGCTTCATAACTTTCATAAGTTGGAAACCAAACGACTATCGCTTTTGGACTTCTTAAGTTGCGTGCGCGCTGTAGCGTATGTAAATGTCATAGTCGATGGCACACCGCTTGCGTAGCGTCCACGTGCGCGTATCCAGCAAGCGGTGTTCCATCAAATATGACATTTATATAAGTTACAATGCACACGCCATTGCCCGTTAAACTCATCTTTAAGGAGAGTTAGAAAAAAATACTAAATATAGTTGGCGATAACAGCTTCTATCATATTTTTACATAATTTTTGGCAAAAATTTATTACAATAAGCTCAGACAATCATTGCAGACACAATCTACTAAAAAGTTGTAATGTACCAGAGTAACGCTCTCGAGTCCAACCGTCTGCAAAGTTTGTCTAAATGGGCTTAAGAATTAATATTTAAACTTATTTGTACTTCAAATGGCTTCAACGGTATGCTTTATATAAAGATGGCTTCTCATTTGCGTCATTATACTGTCCTACGGTTAACTAATTTATCATCATCATCATCAGCCTATGTTCGTCCACTGCTGGATACGTCCAGCAGAGGCCTCTCCTATTAACTATGCATATAGACGCATTAGGAAGTAAATGCCCATAATCGCCACGCAGCGCAAGCGGATTGGCGATCGCAGTAATGTGTCCACTATGATGACGCTGCTGCCCATCATCGATCTTGTAGAATGGTCAGTGACACTTCAATCGCTAAGTCGACTCTTACGACACCCGTAGGAGGAGTTGGGGTGGTGACAAATGTATTTTTACTGCCGTCACCACACGACAAGGGACTAACTAATTAATGGACTTCCAAAATGGAGGAGGAGGAAGTTCTTAATTCGACAGAGATTTTGCGACAACGGATTGGCTATCTCAGTAATGAGTCCAACTGTCCACTATGATGACGCTGCTGCCCATCATGGATCTATCAAAGTATGTTCAGTGACACTTCAATCCCTTAGTCGACTCTTACGTTACGACATTCGCGGGAAGAGTTGGAGTGATGACAAATTTATTCTTACTGCCGTTACCACACGCCCACCAACCTTATAATGCATGTTCGATGCATACAAATCATACAATCACAGTGCTCAAAATCTATCTGAACATGTACTAGAGTGCGCGCCATGAAAATAGTGACCTGTTCAGATATTTGTGAGTACCCTGGTCGCTGCGATATAAAGGGTGTTTTTTTTAGAGGTATAGAACTTTGAAATGGAATAAAACAAAGATGTTATGTTTTAATTGACATAAAATTAACTTTATTCGATAGATTTTTTTTTGCCATTACTTTTTAAATGTCACTTCTGGCATATGCCCGCCACAGCTGGCTCGGACGTACTCTAGTCTGGAGGTCCAGTTTTCGATAACTTTTTCTAACATTTGTGGCCGTATATCGGCAAGAACGCGGCGAATGTTGTCCTCCAAGTGGTCAATGGTTTTGGGCTTATAGGCGTAGACTAGAGATTTCACATATCCCCACAGAACATAGTCAAGTGGCGTTAAATCGCACGATCTTGGAGGCCAATTCACGGGTCCGAAACGAGAAATCAAGCGATTACCGTACGTCCCTTCAATAAATTAATTGTGGCTCGAGCTGTGTGGCATGTTTCCCCCTCCTGTTGCAACCACAATTCTTGCACATCATGACTGTTCAAATGTGGAACGAAAAAGTCAGTAATCATGGCCCTACAGCGGTCACCATTGATTGTGACGTTCTGGGCAGCGTCGTTTTTAAAGAAATATGGACCAACTCCATCAACCCATAAAGCACACCAAACAGTCAGTTTTTCTGGATGTAACGGTGTCTCAACATAATACGCTTGAGAGTTATCATCACTCCAAATACGGCAGTTTTATTTGTTGACGTATCCATCCATTCAACCAAAAGTGAGCTTCATCGCTAAACAAAATTCTCTTATGAAATTCTCTTACGTCTCGCGAACAGATCCATGATTTTCAAAATAAATTTGCACAATTTGGAAGCGTTGTTCAGGCGTCAATTTATTCATTTTAAAATGGCAAACCAAACTAAACATAAATCACTTAAAAGCTGTCAAAATTGCCGCCAACTAAAAAAATGTTGCCAGTTTAAAGTTCTATACCTGTAAAAAAAACACCCTTTATCTGATACAGTACAGCACAACAAATAATGTGAGCCAGATGAAATTCCTGTCGTATGCTTTGAGCGTGGACGCGATGCAAGTCAAAGGGAATTGGGCCGAATCTGCCGAGTAGTGGAAGCAGCAATCTGAACCAAACGGGTCGCTGGTTGATGAATGAAAGATGAATTAAATACCCGAAGGTCACTATGGTAAAATGGGGTTAATGGTGTTACAAATAGGGATGATGACTGTAGTTAAAATAAATTATTTAACATTATGCACGACATAATACACGAAGAAATTATAACAACGATGTAGATTGTAGTAATTTTTGTACAGAACTTCTATTTAACATATAAAAAAAAAAATCATTTATTTCCGTGTAGCAAGAAATATATACTGTAAATCTATATATATATATATATATATATATATATATATATATATTATATATGTGTGTACTAATACTGTTTAATGTTTAAATTAACATTAATCAGTATTAACACTAATGTGTACACTGATACTGATTAATGTTAATTAGTAAGTACCTAGTTTTCTTTTATAACACTAAGTTTTAGTTATAGTAAGTTTTTAGTTGTTTACATTCTCTTTAAATTGTTTTGCTTGAGGTGTTTACCTTTAAGTGGTTGTGACATACCTCCCTACATGTTTTAGTTAGTAAGTTTTGAATGTATTGATGTCAACAATCGTTGGTGAACCTTAAATAAATAAAATAAATAAATAAATTAATTAATAAATTGAAAAGAACTTAAAAAAAGTAGGTCATTTGACAGTACTCAAACGTGACGTCACTTTTGAGTATTTCATATAAAATTCCATAGTGGTGAATTACTGGTAATCGTTTTGACAGTTCGAAAAAAGATGCTGATTTGACTTGCCAGTCATCATGCCTATTGTAATATCTCATCAAGGTTCTACGTTGCACTTTCATCAAATTTAACATTATCGCACTGACACTTGGTCCGAAAATATAACAGTAGCGTGTAATATTGCGGTAGCGATATATACCCTCGCCGGAATTTGAACCCGAAACATCCAGCTTCGTGGGCAGGGTCACTACTGTCTCTACAGGCTACGGAGGCCGAAAAATGTATTGCCTCTCATGTACTCAAATAAAAGGTTTTCTTTTAAATATGTAAACACTATGGAAGGCGCAACGTGGGTAGACCCCACACAAGGTGGACTGATGACCTGGTGAAGGTCGCAGGAGTCCACTGGATGCGGGTGGCACAGTACCGGTCATTGTGGCAATCGTTGGGGGAGGCCTATGTTCACCAGTGGACGTCTTTCCGCTATGATGATGATGTAAAAAACACTTCGTTTTGAGCAAATATGGAAAAGTGTACCTATACATATTTCTGTCCTAGCTATACAGAAGCTCAGTACCATCGTGGGTGGGCTATCCGGTATCAGTAGACAATGCAACGTATAAATAGACCCTTTATGCTCGCTTAGCCCGCGATCCTTTGATGTATGCGCGCGAGTGACAGTGCGAATGATGCGTTTGTTCTATTTAGTTAGTGGCAGAGTGAAATGTGTCTTTTACTTTCGCGCCGTTCAGAAAAGGGTGAAATGTAGGATTTAAACTTATGTATTTTTACGTATAATAGTTCCACCACGTTTGTTCATCAGCCTATGATTTTCCCCTGCTGGACGGAGGCCTCTCCTATTAACTATGCGTATAGACGCCTTAGGAGGTAAATGTCCATAATCGCCACGCTGAGCAAGCGGATTGGCGATCGCAGTTATGATGACCATGATCCATCATCCATCTTTTATCAAATGATGGTCAGTGACACTTCGATCCCTTAGTCGACTCTTGCGACATTCGCAAGAGGCGTTGGGGTGGTGACAAATGTATTCTTAATGCCGTCACCACACGGCCACGTTTGTTCATATATATCTTATAAAGACAAAGTCGCACCGGATGCGTGTTGTAGCGTATGTAAATGTCATATTAGATGACACACCGCTTCCGTGTAGCTCATACTTTAGACTGTGAGACTTACGAATAACAACGCGCTTGTTTCATACATTATATCGCCAATGTCCGCGGCCGAGGGGCGCCTATACCCTTTACCGGCTCCACCTGTGAAAAGCCATG
This sequence comes from Thaumatotibia leucotreta, assembly GCA_025490895.1. NCBI lineage: Eukaryota > Metazoa > Arthropoda > Insecta > Lepidoptera > Tortricidae > Thaumatotibia > Thaumatotibia leucotreta. The sequence continues at coordinate 53,214 of JALPQI010003377.1, forward strand.
TGATCATTTCCATACATTATTATACGGTCACGTGACTTATCGCTTATCGATACGATTGTAGAATGGTATTATCTTGGCCAACCGTGCTACCTCCTAATGAGTCTATACGCATAGTTAATAGGAGAGGCCTACGTGCAGCAGTGGACTATCATAGATGATGATGATCTTGGCTAAGCCTACAGCAGGCTTAGATCAGACATCAGGCTTGTATGGATACCTGGTGTCTGAAATAAAGATTTTCATTTCATTTAGCACATGATTGGTGCGACAGTATGTCGCCGCGAGATAGATCTCCCGTCCTTTACTAGCTATATTAAACAAAAGAGGGACAGATAGTCTATCTCGCGGCGAGATACTGTCGCGCCAATCATGTGCTAAGCATACTGGTTTCTTACAGATATCTTGACAACTTTTGAACATAAAGTTCCTATCTTGACATACGAGCTGCGTGCTAATTTGCCCGTAGGAACTGACCCGGATAATGTTCATCCCCGGCTATCGGACCATCTCGGGCACTTAGTGAACTTTACGGACGGCCGTAATCCTAGATATGACTGCTATATGACTGCTATATGGCCTAGATTTAAATAAGTGTCATGATCATGGCTGGATTACGCGGGAGATTGCTTTTAGTGTTTCCATTACGTAATTCATAGATCTCTAGATGGTGATCTAGGAGTAGGAGTGTAATACTAATAGGGACGGCTAATTTTGGTCGTATCCACAGAATTAGATTTGGATAGAAGAAACAAGTTCATTCATTTGTAAGGCGGCCGAGCGTGTCAGATTTTGTACTGAAGTTGTTACTTGCCTATGATTTTAAATATGTCTCAGGCCCTTGAGTATTCATATTTTTTTGTGTTGTTGCAATTAATATTACTTAAGGAGGCATTATTAATGTTTTTGTTCACTTCAACTTACAAAATTTGTCGCCCGAAAGCTGCAAGCTGCGATTAAAGACGAACAACTCAGTGGATTTCACTGAGTTCATTTGACACGCTAAGTAGATACTGTTGTAATATAGTAACCTCTGTTGTGATAGACTTTTATGATTAAGTTTTCTTTTTGATAAATGTAGTATTTAAATATTTTACCCTTCACTTCGAATAAACACTTCTGTCAGTAAACATCTTCTTATATTTTATTTTACAAATTATTTTATTTTCACTGAATATTCCAACACGTTATCAGCACGAACGCTCTGCAAAATAATGCGGTGCTTAGTATGAAGTGAAATCTGTAAAATAAATTTAGTTTTTCGTGTGTATAATATATTCCAAAAATGGGACACGAAACTGGAGATGGATCGAGTGTGAAAAATTTCCCTGCAAGCTCATCTATTCCATCTTTTTACTTGAGGAGCAAAGATGGATATCCTACGTGGAAATTTAAGATGCGCAACTACCTTTTGCACGAGGACCTGTGGGCGACAATCGTCGGTTACCCTGAAGGAGACACGACTCCAGCCTCGAATAAGGTACGTCTTGGTGAGAAAGCGCTTGCAAAAATTTGCTTAACAGTAGATGGTGCAGCGATAACGCACGTTAGATGTGCTAAAACTGCAGCCGAAGCATGGAAATCTTTGCAAAAAGCTTTTGAAGATAAGGGAATGGGACGAAGATTAGCTTTAGAGCGTAAACTGTACAGATTGAGTCTGTCAGAATTTGAAAATGTAGAGCTGTATATTACCGCAGTGATGTCAACCGCACAGGATCTTGCGGATATAGATGTAGTCATAGAAGACAAATCTATTGCTGCGATACTTTTGGGAGGTCTTACACCAAAATATGAACCTCTTATTATGGCTCTAGAGAACTGTAATGTCGACGTGACCACTGATTTGGTAAAAACAAAACTGCTGAACGAAATGTCTAAGAAGGACACTTCAGCCGTTCCAACAGATTCTGTTTTTAATGTGAAACGGAAGCCTATGAAGAAGAAAAAAGGCATCGTGTGTTACGAATGCAAGAAGCCTGGACATAAGAGACCAGATTGTCCACTGAGATGCAAGAAGGAGAATGTTGATGAGGTAACTATCAATAATACTAAATCTACAGTCCTCAATACTTCTGGCAACTCTAGTAGGGACATAATCTATGTGGATTCGGGCTGCACAAGGCACATGTCTTCTCGGCGAGATTGGTTTGAGAATATTAAGTTGCAGAACCAAGGTGTCGTTACTGTCGCAAACGGTGAACAGATTAAATGCTGCGGAGTTGGAAATGTCCGTATAAACACACCCGAAAATGTTGTCAACAAAATAAGTGATGTTGCTTATGTGCCAGATTTAAAGGCTAATTTGTTGTCTGTACAAAAAATTGTAGATAAGGGTTTTATATGTGTTTTTGATAAAAATGGATGTAACTTTTATAAATCTGATAATTTTCGTTTTACAGGCGAATCTGTTGCTCATGCCTCGCCCTGCGGTGGACTGTACGTTTTAGATGGTACTGTCGATGTTTCCGAGAATGTGGCAAATAATAATTTGACACAAGGTGTACACTCTGGCTGTCAGGATAGTTATCAACTTTGGCACAAGAGGTTAGGACATTTGTGTCGCATAGGCATGCACCAACTGAAGAATCATAAGGTAGGCGTAAATTATACAGAGGTAGATAAAAATAGTTGCATCGCTTGCGTGGAAGGTAAACAAGCAAGAAAACCTTTTAAGAAAGTAGCGTTTAATAGGGCTACTTCCCCACTGGAGCTTATCCATATGGATCTCTTGGGACCTGTGTCTACTACCTCTTTTCAAGGAAACAGGTACATGTTAACGATAGTAGACGATAACACACGAAAAGTTTTTGCTTATTTTATTTCTTCCAAAACCGAGGTCAAAGATAAATTCTGTCTGTTTCAAACCTTTGTTGAAAATCAATTAGACAAGAAAATTAAATCTGTTAGGACTGATGGAGGTAAGGAGTTCATAAATAAAGAGTTTGTTGATTATCTCATTTCAAAAGGTATCGAACATCAAACAACAACGCCTTACAGCCCTCAGCAAGTTGGAGTAGCGGAACGTACTCATCGTTCTATTACAGAAAAGGCGAGGACGTTGCTAGCTGAAAGCGCACTGCCGAAAGCATTCTGGGAAGATGCATTCCGAGTTGCCGTATACCTCAAGAATAGGTCTCCTCATCGAGCCCTAGGTGGACAAATTCCTTATGATAGATGGTATGGTCGTAAAGGTGATCTGAGTCATTTGAAAGTGTTCGGATGTAGAGCACTTGTTCACATACCTTCGTGTCACAGGAAGAAATTAGATGTCAAGGCAAAGGAAGCGATTTTCGTCGGTTACTCAGAAAATAAAAACACTTTTGTTTTTAGAGATCCTGCTAACCCACGAAAGTTCTTTACGTCCAGAGATGCAATTTTTTTCGAAACTTGTTTCACAGGATTAAAGCAGAGACAAACTGTTCCTGAAGTGCAATCAGACTCTATCTTATTATTTGAAAGTGAAGAAGAGACGGAGCCTGAGAATTATCAATTCTACGATTGTGATGAGAGTACCGACATTGTGGTGGAACCTTCACCGGTAAGCCCAGATAATGTTAAAGAGTCAGTGACGGAAGAGCAAGATTCTTCCAGTGACCCGAGGCTACGTAGTGTTGACGAGGAGCCAGCGAGTTTGGAAGAGGAGACTCTCCCTGAGCAGAGGTACCCCTCACGAAATAGGAAACCACCAGATTTCCTCACTTACAATGTATCATCAATAGATTCTAATGAGCCTACGACTTATTACGAAGCTACTCATGCCGATGATGCTGATAGATGGCGTCATGCTATGGCTGAAGAGTACACTTCGTTAAAGAAACTTCACACATGGAATTTAGTAGAAAGACCAAATAAAAAGGTCATACCATGTAAGTGGGTTTACAAGATTAAAAAGGACGCATGCGGTAATATCACGAAGTATAAAGCGAGACTGGTCGTCAAAGGGTTTAATCAAGTCAAAGGAGTTGACTACGACGAGACTTTTGCACCAGTGATTCGACATTCTTCCCTTCGCACGTTATTTGCCCTAGCTGCAGAGATGGGGTTAAGAATGAAACACTTGGATGTTGATACAGCGTTCCTAAATGGAGATTTAGAAGAAGAAGTATTTATGGAACAACCTCTTGGTTTTCTAGAAAAAGGCAAAGAGAACAAGGTTTGTTTGTTGAAAAAATCCCTTTATGGCCTTAAACAGGCGCCGCGAGCATGGAACAAAAAGTTAAACGAAACGCTTTTAAAAATAGGTTTTACAGGAACGCCTTCCGAGCCTTGCGTATACACGAAACTTTTTGGTCAGGAACTCGCAATTTTGGGTATATTTGTCGATGACATAATAGTCTTCTTTAAATCTGATCTGACATTTGACATTGTCAAGAAAGAATTGTCGAAATATTTTTCGTTAAAAGATCTTGGAATCTTGAAATGTTATTTAGGATTACAAATTGAATCCGATTCCGAGAATATTAAAGTGAACCAGCGAAATTATATTTTTTCTTTATTAAAAAGGTTTAACATGACGGACTGTAAAAGTGTGAATACTCCGTTGGTTAAAAAGAATATGGAAAGAAGAAGTGATGGTCAAGTCGGTGAGCCTTATCCTTATCAAAACTTAATAGGATGTCTCATGTATCTGACGGTAAATTCACGACCCGATATTGCGTATGCAACGAGTTTTTTGAGCCAGTTTAATACGTGTTTTACTAAGGAACACTGGAATGCTGCAAAAAGAGTTCTGCAATATCTGAAGGGTACTTTAAATTATTCACTGGTTTACAGGAAGAGTGGAGAGCCTCTGAAAGGTTTCTGTGACGCGGATTGGGCTAACTGTCCGTTTGACAGAAGGTCATATACAGGATACGTTTTCAAACTTGGTGAAGGGCCAGTTTCCTGGGAGTCCAAAAAGCAACCCACAGTGGCTTTATCTTCAGCAGAATCGGAATATATGTCACTAGCGTCTGCCACTAAAGAAGCATGCTATTTACGTCGTTTCATATACGAAATAACAGGTAAATTATCTCCTATTAAATTAGCTTCTGACAGCCAGAGTGCCATCAATTTAGTTCGTAATCCGGTACACCACAGCAGGACGAAGCATATAGATACTAGATTTCACTTTATTAGGGAGAAGGTATCTAATGATGTAGTTCAATTAGAGTATATTCAAAGCAGTGATATGCCTGCTGATATTCTTACGAAGCCACTCGGACCTATCGCACACAAACGGTGTACGGGTAACTTAGGGTTAGAAACTTAATGTTTTTGTTTTGTCTGTCACAACCTTGATTAAGGGCGGATGTTGTAATATAGTAACCTCTGTTGTGATAGACTTTTATGATTAAGTTTTCTTTTTGATAAATGTAGTATTTAAATATTTTACCCTTCACTTCGAATAAACACTTCTGTCAGTAAACATCTTCTTATATTTTATTTTACAAATTATTTTATTTTCACTGAATATTCCAACAGATACGTTTGCTTGATCTATGGTATATATGACATCTGTGGTCGTATCCCTATAAAACATTATTATTCGTAAAAAAAATTCTCTCCGTCGGAATACAAAATGAACTCTTATCAAAATACCTACATTACCGATTTTTGGTTATTTTCAGATTGAAATTTTTACACATTCGGCATCAGCAGGAAATAATGTTGATTTTAGTTTGTTTGAAAGGTGTAAAATGCAACTCTGTTCTAAATTACATACCCCCTTATTCATAAGGCCTTGGTCGTTTTCACCCGCCGGCCGCAGCCGACGACGTCCAGTCGGCCGCAGCGTGTGAATGGTGTATTCGGGAATGTTCGGGAGTGGGCGTTTTCGCCCGCCGCGTGCGGCGTCCCCGCGCCGCCCGCTATTGCCGCCCGCTGGCCGCCGCGTCTCTAGTCATTTTGGAGCATTGCGGCGTGTGGACGCTCGGACAATATGGATAAATTTACAAAGGAAAGTGACGAGTTTTTGATTGAATTAGTTAAAGTGCACAGTATATTGTACGATTCGCAGGATAAAAACTTCAAAAACAATAATTTGAAGCAAAATGTAGGCACCCTCCGTTTTTCTACTGTTCTTATTTTTCTTCTGCTTTCTTAATACTATTAGATAGTCCTCCTCCTCTTCTTCCTTAAGCAGTAGATATGCTATTTTTATTATTTTTCCATCACACACGTCCTTTCCTTTGTAAATTTATCCAAACCCTCGAAACTGCCGCGATTGGCCGCCGCGACTGGCCGCCGCGGCTACGATCTCAAAACGACCATAATACCCAGTTCACACGCTGGCCGCGTTGGCCGTCGTCTGTCGTCGGCCGCACGCGGCGGGCGGCGGCTGGTCAAAACGACCGAGGCCTAAACGTTTGTTAATTTAACAAGCCGCTAATAATTGTTTGTCCCTTTTGCTCTTATGACCACATTGTTAAGACCGAAAGGGACAAACAATTATCAGCGGCTTGTTAAGTTAACAAACATTTATGAATAAGGGGGATAGAGTTTAAGGGCCGATTGCAAAAAGAATTACATGTTAAGGCCTTAATCAACAAAAATGTACATGTTAAGGCTTTAAATCAACAAAAATCACTATACTCTGTCCTACAACCTTCGGCAGTAGTAAAAGGAGGCAAATAAATAAAAAATCAGTGCGTATTGTTGCTCGCTCATAGAAAATTTTAATCTGTCACCCTTTGTTTGTGCCAAAAATAACACAAAAAACTTCGTAACAACAAAATCGTGACGTTAAATTTTGTTCCATTAAAGGCCAGTACAAATTTAAGCAATCACCCCTTAAATTTTTTCAATGGTACGTCCTAAAGGTAGGATCATGGGCCTTACGAGGATACGAGGATATAAATGACTGATGAAATGACCAAGACATGTTGGGTATGGGGGTTCGAATAAATTTTACAGGTCACACGGCCTGCGAGTAAATTGGGTCAAGTTTACCCTAACAGGTCGGAACCTTGACATTCGGCCGAACGGATTCTCCGCCCCTTAAATTGCTTGAGCATGAGCATGTAAAGTGACTTAGTTAATAGGTTATAGATAAAAAAAACAAAAAGGCACTAGTAACGACTAACGAGTTCGTAGAAGAAATGACGTTCCGTAATTTAAAAATGCTTATACAGTGAATATGCTCAGAAAGTGTGCTTTTAAGCGTAAGACTTATGAAGAAGGTGGCATTTTTCTGTAGAGTGCAGAAATGAATTTTCATCGTAGGTACCTTCGTAGGTACCTACTTTTCGGCACCATCAGTCGGTCATGTTATTATAGCCACATTTTTTTCACAGTTGTTTTCCTCTCATTATGAATTATGTAGCGAATTATTGTATGATAACCGAATAATGCCTCGTCAAATATAGTACGTCAAATGTAGCATTTATCCCAAACTCGCGTCGATAAAAAACATTCACTTCGTTTGTGTTGAAGATAGTACAGTCAAAGGAAAAATACGGTGTATATAAAAATGATCAAAAATATGTCCCAGTGCACCTTAATTCTGTGTAATAAGAACGTAACATATACATAAGAAGATTCTTTCGATACATATTTTTGCATTTTGACATCTTTCACTCTCAGAAGGACTTACTTTGAGTTTGCTAATACAAAATCATTTTTAAACTGTAATTGTAATACAGTTTAAAAATTCTGGCAATAAACATATTATCTCAAACATGCAATGAAATATTGTCTTTACGTTCCTTATAATAGACTCGGAAGTATCGCTTTTAGGGTGCAGTAACTCACTGGGATGGAAATGGAATTTCATAACACTTTTCAGGCCTAGGCCAGCAAAGTAACTTTTTTTTAATATCTTCAACATTTTCATTATTTTTTTTTGTATGTTTGAAAAAGCACTATGCATGCCTCGGCATGAAAACGGATTCCCGGCCTCGTTACCTATCCGGCTTCGCTCGCACGCTCGCTCGGCCGTATATACTAACTTGGCCGGAAATCTTCATTTTCCCGGCCTCTGATGTGATGTACTATTTATTTTTATACAATTGGCTACGTTCAAGGCTCTCTCATATTCTGAGAAGAATAGATAGTAAAATCCTAATGGATCTTACTGGCTGTAATGTGTTACTACCGGCCTATCTATTAATCTGGTTCTTTCATTGATGTGGGCAGTTGTGGCCTAGTTATCTACGTTGATAACGTTTTATTGTACGTCCACTCCTATTGTTACTAGAAGCCATTTGCTATAATGTTTGTCTATTATGATTATGACATAATTAAGTATCTAATAAATTTAATGAAAAATAGATGTTCGTCTCTTTTAGACTTTAAAAAAGTCTTTTTTTAAGAAGACATTTTTTGGCAACGCGAGTTTTATTAATAAAATGTTTCATATTTTTCTGTTTATTTCAGGTAATTGACATTGGCCGTGGATTTACATCTTATATAATTCCTTTACTAGGTAAGCTGAAACACTTAATCAAATTTTGAGTTAAATTATTTTAGTTTGTTGTGCCAGAAAGTATAAAAATGAGATGAAAAAATTGATTACAAGGCAGCAATCTAAAGTAACCCTAAATCGGCTCGACTGCTCAATGTCTATATATGTCATATCCCTATCGCAGTGTCTAGACCAATTGGCAGAAGCGCCGGGGGCGTGACAGATTAACGGCCGATTAACAGCGTGACAGCTAGGTCCAGACATGGGATTACTGGCTCCACTTTGTGATTCATTTACAAAAATCGCAACATAACTAAATCTTTTTAGTCTATTTAACATTAAGATGGTGTATAGATATTATTGGAGTTTCAATTCTACCGATATTATAAGACGTGGAAGCACACGTTACGAAAGTTTTGTTTTAAAAAAATATCAAAATATGGGCATTTTTCCTCCATTTTTGGACGTTTTTGTATGATTCCTTCTCAGAATCCCAGGCTCTTTATATGCTAGTAGAAGAAAAAAAGTGACCCATATTGTTTCCCATTCCATGGCCATTTTTTCATATAAACGTTTTGTATACCCGTAACAGAAATTTTGGGACATTTTTTTCTTCTATTAGGATCGAATGAGCTTATTTTAGAAATCATATGAAAAATTGCCCATAGTCACCTCTCTGTTTCCACCAACCTTAATCTGCTTGTTGCGCGTGCGCCACATATAGACAGCGTTTTCCCATAGTAATTTAAACACAATTCTATGAAAAATCGCTGTATGCGACACACGGCGTCGAATAAGAGACCAACGGCCCTTCCGCGAACTTCGAAATCCTCAAATTTCGGGCATTTTTCTTTGTAACTCCAACGAAGGCTCGAATGACGAGTGAGAGAGACAGATCCTCGAATTTTGCGAATTTCGATGTTTGCGGTAGGGTCGCAGGACCTAAATGCGGCCTGCGGCATCGTATCGTATCTCTAGCGGATTATCCAGCAGGTGCGTTTGGTATAATGGGATTTGGCTGTGATATCAATTTGCGAAATGCATATTTCCATTTCTGTTCCATTATTCATTGTTGCATTGGTTAAACTCCTGGGAGTTTTCATTTGTAAACCTATACAAATTTTTCATGGCCAAAGAATCATCTTCTCGTCTCGGAATTCAATCATAAAGGATGTGTCTTCTATTTTAGTAAGTATCTGCTTCTATTCAAAATTTCGACTGAAGTCAGATTTAAACTAGGTATGCGTTTATGATTCGTCTTATTTGATTTATGACGCGGCAGAGTGATGAAGCCACTGTTCGTGTCCACTCCACTGTAAAATGTTGTTGGAAAATTGATTCAATAATTATACCGCATACTCACAGATTCCTCACAGACATCACAGATTTTTCAGGCAACCTGCTACTCAATGTTATGTATACCGTTTTGAAATGGAACACAGTTACATTTAGTTAAAATGGTTAAATGAATTGTTTAGTTTAAGCCTTAGGCGACTGGAGAAAATGCGGAAATTTTAGAATTTGAGGGCGTAGTCGTAGCTGAGCTATTTAATTCATGTTTTGTTGACAATACTTTGTTACTAAATGACAAAAATCTAATGTTAATTTTATCTCTTTCTTCTCAGTAGCGCGCGCGTGATGATACATATAATGATGATCTGTACTATACAATTTGGTAATTCCACAATGTCGTAACAGATGTGCTTACCATAGAAAAAATCAACTGCGAAAGACTTTGGTTGTAACGGGATTCGAACCCGCTTCCTCTGGATTGCCGGTCCAACGTGCTTCCAATTTGGTAATTTTCAGGTAGTTGCACCATTTATTGGCTAATCTGTCACTGATGGTGTCATGTTTCGTTTACCCTCATTTGGTTTCAGGAGTAATTTTAGGGTAGATTCTGTTTACGATTATTTAAACACTTAAAATATCAAGTTTTAGGCATTTTCTATGTCAAAATTAATAAAAAAAATTCACTCTTCCACCGCCTCTCTTTTTAGACAATGTGGCTTGACTCAATTTTCTGTTGTTCAAATTCATACATTTTCATCAAATTCACAGTATTCATACGATTTGTGAAACCGCACGTCTATCTAGCAGCCGCATAACTCCCAAGCGGATTAGATTAGCCAACAGGTGTTGGTTTAATAGGATTTAGCTTTCGAAATGCCCCAGCTGTTCCATTATCCAGACTGTGATTGTAATTCATCCTTGTATTATTTTTAAAGGTTAGCTTCGCCTGACCTTGCAAGGGCAGGAAAACGTGTAGGTGAGCATTCGTCAAAAATTGTACATTTGGATCACATCTTGATAGTGAGTAGATGATGCTCAATAAGATCCACCACAGTTCCCAAAATGTTTGTATTGAACTTGTTACCAAATCTTAAGTTATTCTTTATGTTCTTCTTAGGCATAAGCTCTTGGCAGAGCTGTCGTGATCACCCTTGCGGTTTTGCGGTGGCACGTTGTACTACTCTCCTCCAATTCTCTCTGGCCTGAGCGTTGTGAGCACATTCGTTGACCGGGGCATTTGTAAGCGATTTAATTTGGTCCGTCCATCTCATTGGTGAACGGCCTCGCAATCTGGAGCCATTCTTTATGTAAGTACCAACTTTTAGAGAAATGCTCAGGTATCCTCTTGACAACGAATTATTAGATCGTCGGCTGACAACCAAAACTCACTATAAAAACTGTTACTACTCTTAGCAATCTCTTATTTATTTATTTTATGTCAGTATTGAATCAGAACATAGATACGATCTCTGTTTCAAGAAGGTATTTGTTACTTAGTGAGTTTTGGTTGTCAACCGACGAAATATTCTATACAATTGCTTCAAGATTTCATTCAATGCTATTTGTACATTTTTGAAATGCTATTGGCGCTTTCATCGTTTTCGAGCATTTTCTTGCAGTAAACTATAGTAGTACAGGTAATGTATGGATTGATGTCCGGGATATTTCCGGTTCCCTCAATTCCAAGAAAAAAAGCGTACTCTCACCTGAAGGGCCAGCATCGCACTTATGATGCGGCTGGTTTCGCTGGTTGAGGATATAGTTAAAACAACGTAATTACGTAACCCTATCAAGTTTGTTCTCGTCAGGCTCATCATTCATCAAAATCATAATGAGTACTCGATGAAATGATTAAAGAACGTACAGATTTTTGACAGAAACTTATTAGCGTAGTTTTAATAGTATTATTTACATTTGATCGGCCCTTAAACCATTGAGCTGAAACCATTACCTAAGCCAATAACGTGTAACGGTAGCCGAGTGAATGTCGGAAAGGGAGCGGCTGTGCCGTCGCGCGCTGATTCTCCCGAGGGCCACAATGGTTTGGCAACCAGAGATTTTGTCTCCATCTGTAATGGGATTAAACTAATCGAATTTGACGGAGCTTTTGACTTTACCAACAATATCACCATGAGTATCATGACGTTTTTTGCAAACCTGATTGCTACCGCGAACACTGAAGTTCGTAAAGAAGGCGTTATTACAGTGACAGAGATAAATCCCAGAAATTTGGGAACTTCGGAGTAGGGCTCCCGATATACGTACTATTCGCCGAACCGTAGCTCCGTGTTCTTAACCCCGGCGGTACTAAGATCACGAATTTCACAGTCACGCCGAGATACGTACCCGAATCTTTGTTTGTATACGTATCTACGAATCTTGGCTTCGTTCTGGCAACGACTGCTCGTGGCATGGATCCGGCCGGACCAATTACTATGCAAACAAATAAGGCCTATTATTGAATAACAGCTTGTTTTTAAAGTACGTATTGAGTATTATACTCTGAATCGGGACGAACGGTATTTTATTGATTAGACTTGCATTTTTCGTATCGATTTAAGTTACAGAATAACGTGGTAGGTACTGTGTTCTATGTTCTATATAACAAGCGACGGTGTTATTTATGGATTAGAATTTATATTGTGATTTTGAATCACCAGATAGAAAAATTAAAAAAGAATGTTAAAAATATTTGGCCAAATTGCTATACATAAAAGATAATACAGTCGTTCATTTAAGTTTATTACCTGACGGGGCGGCCCTTTTGTAGATAAGACCTATACTAAGAATTTGCACGCGCAAAGTAGCTAACAATAGTTTGTCTGCGATGTAATTGACCACACGTGGTAATTTTACTGATAAATATGTTAACTTGGGCTTTACCTGGTACACCTTTTGTTTGTGAAGTTGAATGAAATAGCCGCATCTTTGTTTTGATATAAATAAGCGGGGATGTTTTAGTAAATTTGAAAAGGGCAATTTCGGGTTTTGGTTTTATACGTGTTTAGTCACTAATAAGATTGCAGACCGGACAGACTTAGCGAGAGTTTAGTCGAATTTAAATTTTTTATTATTTTGTTACGTTTTTGTATTGTTACTGTTGGTGAGAAGATAGCGTTAAAGTGTATTAATAATGAAGATCAGTTGGGTGTGGAGTTATGCCACCAGGGTCGGTGACACGGCTTTATGCACTTTGTGCAATGATCGTACGAACAATGAGTTTTCGTGTCGTGGTGGTACAACAGGATCGATAGGAAAGCATTTGAAAGCGGTGCACCTAAAATCTCCCGTCATCGTCACGACATCCAATGAGTTAGTATATTGTATTTTTTAATTATATTGCTTTTTAATATCCTTTTATATTTTAAAAGTTCCTTATTTTGTAGGAAATAACGCTGTAAATTTGTATATTTATGACGCATTTATTTTGTTCCTGAGTTATGGGTTTCCTAGTAGTTGTTTGGTACCTTCAATATTGATTTATGTATTTATTTATATCAACTTTTTTGCACGAAAGAAAACTTAAATTATGATATTTAGAACTAAGAAAAAATATTTACTCCGCACTGTGTTATGTATTTTTTAACTTCCGTTCACATCTCATTATTAAATTAGGTAATGAATACATGACAATGTGTCAGTTTTTATTAATATTGAACTCAGAACATATCTATATTTTATAATGCTGCCCTCCTTACCTTAAAAAGTAAAATATTAATATGTAAAATTTAATCTCAGTACGTATACACGTTATCATACTGAAATTAAGTACAACTAAGTTATCGCACTTTACGTTAGAAAGGCAATTAGGTAACCACTAAATTAGATTCACAAATATCACGGAACATTCTCATCCGTTTTCCTTAGTCCTTAAAGACAACGCATCGAATCGTCACTCAACAACGCGGGCGGAACGGATCTGCGTGTAATTAAGATACGTATCCCCGTGTATACGTAACTTTATTGATACGTAGCCGTGTAACACGCAGGAAACGGGCCTTAAAACCGTGGCCGTGTAACACGGCAACGGGGATCCGGCTACGGTTACACGAAACACGGTCACGACCAAGAGCCCTACTTCGGAGCTCTCGGTAGGGCCACTCTAATGGATTAAGAGAATCGAATTTGACGGAGCTTTTGACTACTTACCAACAATATCGTGACGTTTCTTCCAAACGTGAACGTTCATACCACTCATAATCATCAGAATATTGATGTATTTTTATGCAATGTAAATGATACTTTTAATATAATGTGCAACCGTGGAGTCACGGGACAGGCTCTGCCTAGTGTGATCCACCAAAATGTAATTGTTAATGACTGTTTTTAAAAAATAAAATTTTACTTTACTTTACTTGCTTACATTTCACTTACAGTTTTCCATTGTCCCAGCTGACTCATTACACATCAAGAAACCATATTGTAATGTAATGATAAGTATATCACGAATCAACACACCTATATTTTAGCCTTCAACGAGACATAACGAGAAATATTTATAGGACAAGACTTTAAGAGCAGCCCATGTAATCTAGGATTAGAGAATCGGCCCACGCCACTTGCCATACAAGATTGTTTTCTTATATCAAAAATCTGGGATAATAAATAATATTGCTTTCTAAACATGGTTAAGTAACTATATTACACATAATAATATACATGTATTATAAGATTTAAAGCATGTATTTACAAATGTAATAGATAAAATACTTGAGGACCTGTTTACCTATCCTATATGTAATAGTAGCAAGTAACGTGTCTGTAGGTACCTATAAGACATGTACTCGAACATTGAATAATATCTTAAACACCATATCAATTCGGTATGGTGTTTACGTAGTATAAAAAAACTGCTTTATTTTATGTCTGAAACAATAATAGGGAATATACCAAAAAGAGTGATATTGTAACGTGATAAATTTTATACATTTCGATCATATTCACAGTATCCTCGTCCTGCCCGTATACTAAATTAGAGATTTTGAAATTGAAACCTAATGAGTTCGAAAATATAATCGCTTTTCTTTTGTTCTAAACAATCGAATATATCCTTTATAAATCACATTGGGCAGGACGAGGGTATTCATACGGTTTGTGATCCGTCGCGTTATTATAAAGGGTCTATACCTAAAAAAAAGTTAAAGTGAAAAAAAAATGCAATCTCATTTATGAACAGGCTTCACAAGCACTCTTGCTACTTACTCGATTTTTGCACTTATGGTTTTACAAAATGTCCCGGTAATTCTCCACTTTCCGGAAGAGTTTGTCATAAAGTCGGTGAGGAAACTGCGCCGCTGAAACCTAAGTTGACGGGTCGGTCAACACCCATTAGAGATTGTTGTAAACTTTCCTACCACTTAGGTAATAAACTGAGCTGTTTATTTTACATTTTTCTTCAAAATAAAAGAGAATAGAAAGGGTAGAATCTCCAATAGCTAATGGCGTTGCTCATTAACGTCTATCATTTCTTCAATGGCGTTGGAATAGATATTCCTTTTTTGTCCATTTGAGATTTGTTTGGTGCAAAGGGACAAAATGTATTTGGAGCATTCCATGAAAACATCTACTTTTTGTCGCTTACGACTCACTATGGTAGCTACCC
This sequence comes from Thaumatotibia leucotreta, assembly GCA_025490895.1. Classification (NCBI taxonomy): domain Eukaryota; kingdom Metazoa; phylum Arthropoda; class Insecta; order Lepidoptera; family Tortricidae; genus Thaumatotibia; species Thaumatotibia leucotreta. The sequence goes on from JALPQI010003377.1 coordinate 68,489, forward strand.
TAATAAAATATGCTACCTGTTAGGAAACACTGTCAATCTTAAAGCCTTGATATTATTATGTTATTATTATGCCGTAACTCAGCTTACTAATTTAATTTTTCAAAAGTATTGAAAAGACAGTGTCGCTTACGACATGTTTTCATGGAATGCTCCATTTATGATTATGACGTAATGTATCTGTAATAATATGGGTGCTAAAAATCACGATCGAGTCCATTGTGTTACGAATCACGAAAGTTACTGATACAAACTATATGGTACACTCTGCCCAACAACCTTAGCAGCAGAAAAAGCCGTTGTAGACCGTTCATAGAAAATTTACTGCCTTTTTTACTGCCTTTATACATGTAATTTTTCTTGTAATCGACCCATAAATGAATGGTTATTGGTTTAGTTGGTTATTAACAGAAATATTAATTTGAGATATTTACAACCGATTAAGCTCGAGTCGGATTATTCGGTCTTGTTTATCTGTGACGACACTAAGCTTTTGATATTGATTGCACGTTATATCCAGTATTAACAGATCATTAATTTAAATGGAAACGCCCACATAATATTAATTTATTAAGGCATCTGTATTAAATCAGGAGGCACGAGTTGGATTTGGCAAATCCCCTATTTGCCGAAGTCGTTACCGAGGGTCCCGCAGGGCTCTCTACTAGGTAATTAATACCAACTTCAGCAAGTTACGTCATGCTGCGATAATAGATTCGACAATTTGCTTACCTCGACACGCGAAGGTTCGTCTTGTATTCCTATTTAAAGCCATCGATATCTTTTGATGGAAAAGCTTCAAGTTTATTAGACTACTAAAAATAATATTTTTTTCTTAATTTCTATTTTTGAAGAATGTATTGCTTGGAATATTCTGTATTCCTGAAAAACAAAGGTATTGCCTGTCGTGAACACGGACAGACGGACAAGGAAAGTGATCGTAATAAACGTCCGTGTTAATTTTTTATTTATTTATTTATGTATAATTTGGTACTATGGCATTAATATCAGCTTTCTAGCGACTTTTAAATGTATTGTCACTGTGACGAAGTCCGTGCTCCGTCACAGTGATTGACCCATATAACGTAACGTTATAAAACAAATTACAACAAGGGTAATGTTATATTATTATACATATAATACTGGAATGTAAAGTAAAAGTAGAGAAAGATGGTGTTATATTGAGACAACAATGTGGAGGCATCAGAGAGGTTCGGTGTTAGATAAAGAGCCACTTCTGAACTTGTTGCTAAACATGTCAAGCAGCGGCACTTATTGAATCACTACTTCGTTTTCCCGACCATTTCCAGATAGATTTTCCAATATTTTCACTCGCTCTCATCTCCTGGTTCGCGACTTTCTCGGTTGGAGTTGATTTTTGTATAAACATTGGGTTCACTCATTGAACATTTTCTATTTTCTCATGCTAAGAATTGAGTTTTTGTCATACCTGTTTATTTATTGATGTATTACACCTATTCTATTATAAAACTTATTATTTGTATGATGACGGAGTTGAGATTTGGTAAACTTGTCAATTCCTTTTAAGTTATTATTAGATAATTCCTGTGATGGTTTACGATGTATGCTTATTCGTAATACTTTCTTTCAAAATTTCTTGTCATACATATATGACACACATAGACAGCAAGTTTATTCATTTATTATAATTAATTAATAACCTTGCTGTCTATGTGTGAATGTACTCTTAGGTACTTATTTTTTTTTGGTTCGTATGTGTAGTGTAAGTAAATAAATAAATTCGGCTCACTAAATGATGAAAACCCCACCTTTTTTATCGGTTTGAGGTAGGTACTAACTTCTGAATTTCTAAAATCGTTTATTTCTTTATTTTTAAATTCAATCTATTGAAAGATCGTTTTATCCACGATGGTGGCAAACAAGCATACACCCGTGTAATGTCCTCGCTGCCTTTAGTTTTCTCGCGTTCCACTATTATCTAGGTTACACAGAGTTACTATTCAGTAGCGAATATTTCCATCTTATCTGTTATACGCGCCCCGCCCTAAGATTTTATTCGCTCTTATTGCATTTTTTCCTTTATTTTAACTGACTTTATCTTCCAGCCAAAGAGTACTTACAGTAGTGTTTCATTGCGCTTGAGCGTGGGCAGAGATAGATTAGGATAATAGTTATCTAAGTGTCTCGATGACAGTGACAGTAGAGATGGAAATTAATGCTTAGTCAATTTGGTTACTTGACATTAACGGCGCTTATCCACTGACATGCTTTAAGTAGCTGTGGTTACGAGCTGTCACTTTCTTTTTCTTGTCAATGGAGTCTATCGATTAGTTGTAGGTTCAAGTCAGTGGCTTATGCTTATGTTCCGAGTATTTATGACATCTTAACGAAATACGTACATAATGGAGTATTCTAGAATAACCTCAATTATTTCAACAAAAATACTTAGGTATCAAGAAAGTCGATTACTTCAGAAGAACGTTGAACTTCATGCTAGTCAAAGAAAATGTTATCCCTGCACTAAGGAATATGCACCAGAAATAAAATTGGAGGGCTGTTTGCAAAAATAACATAACTACTAAAGGAGCATTCAAACCAAAAGAGCATTCGCTATTCTAACCCCCACTCTACGAAATTCGATCGTTACACAAAACGTGATTGGTTGATTTCGTAGAACGGGGGATAGAACAGCGAATGCTCTTTTGGTTTGAACGCACCTTTAGACTGGTTGACAGTTCTGAAGGAACATTTATAATCGACAGTATAGTTAGTTATATTATTTTTGCAAACATTCCTTCAATTGCAATCGCCATCATAGGCTTGTATTGTATACAACAACCAAACCACCTTGTTAGTTTTGATGTACAGTCAAGCGCAAAAATAAGTATCGAAAGAATCCGTTCATAAATATGTACGACGTTCTTATTACACAGAATTAGAGTGCACTGGGACATATTTTTGAACTTTTTTGTATACCCCTTATTTTGTCTTCGACTGTACGTTAAACATTTTGATGATAAATGCATAGTTAGACAGTTTAGAAACATTAACTCTCTTCCATTCCTTTATCTTTCTATATCCTTTTTATGCTTGGTATTTAAATCAAAACTTTCAAAGATATCGAAACTTGGCACTATCTACATCTTATGGAACCTATAAATTTGAATCCCGAAGATTAAAACTCTACAATGCGATAAAAATGTCCCAGTTTTAAGCGAAGCAGTGGGTCTTTACGAGTTCATTGCACTCTGGGAAGTTTCTTTAGATATTCTGAGCCGTCTTAGGCACTGGTCCCACTAATAGCGATGAATGAGTAGCGCGTAGCGATTGGCGAGTTTTTTCTTCGCAGGCGAGTGAATTATCTTAGAAAATTTACTCGCCGGCAGTGTGTACAGCCAGCGCTCAATTATGACTATATCTGTTACTTTAACTAACACGGGATCTTATTTTGAAAGCTCATGGCTTACTCGCCCTGGCCTACTACCGCGAAAATCGAAATTCGTAAATTTCGAGGATTTTTCTCTGTCACTCAAACGAAGGCGTTATTGGAGTGAGAGACAAATCCTCGAAATTTACGAATTTCGTTTTTCGTGGTAGGGCCGCTGACCCGCCTTACTTTGCCTGATTCTCTTTTCTTTCAGTCTCAATAACTAGATAAATAAGTAAAGTCTTACCCCCTTATTCATAAACGTCTGCTAACTTAACAAGCCGCTAATTATTGTTTGTCCATTTTGCTCTTATGGACACATTGTTAAGACCGAAAGGGACAAACAATTATTAGTGGCTTATTAAGTTAGCAGACGTTTATGAATAAGGGGGTTAGACCAGTTCCAAGTATTATTTGAAAAGGGCTTCTAACAGGGTGGAAATAGTGGGTCAGTGACAGCTATCTGAACTCGTGGTTCCCCTGGTTGAAAGTGATTGATTTTAAATTGATGAAGATTTTCGTTTACGGATTCTGAAAATAAAAAACAGTGTCGAAAAAAAAAAAACATCTTTAACATACTTTTTTTATGCTAAACAATCAGATCGGAATCTCGTGTAGAACCAAATCGTAACTATAACCTAATCCGATGGGACCTCTATTGCACTGGTTCACTAATACAAAAAAAATCTTGGAAAAATTACCCCGAACTTTGAAAATCTTAAATGTCGAGGATCTGACTCAGTCACCCCAACTAGGACGTCATTGGAGTGACGGACTTATGCTCGTACGTTTGCGGTGAACCCTCTGAACCGCTAAAACGAGTCTCACTTGCACTTAATTTGCTGATTTACACCCCACATGCTCCGGGGAACGATTGTCTTGTCCGAAATAATTGGAAGCCCTGTTCAATCTTCATTTATTTATTTTTGTAGTTTCGCTAAATTACTAGCCGTGATGCGATAGATGCTATTAGAGCAGTTTTAAGGTTATGGACTCGTACAATATTCGAAAAAAATCAAACTACATTCATGCTTCACCATTAATTCAATTTTTTCAATTTGCTCCAAACACGAAATGTTATTTTCCTAACTAGTGCACAAAAGTAAACTATGCGCACGCTTCGCGTGCGTAAATTTCTCTTTTTAACGCAATTGTTATGAAAAAAGGCGTTCAATACACGTGTAAAAACTTCTTTTAAACTCAGGTGATTGTCGCCCTCGTTTCACTCTGGTTCCAGTTTTCACACTCGTCGAAAAATTTTTTTTTTGCACTTGTATCGAAATGTACTATTTTATTACGGTTGGTGATGTAGCTATAATACCTTTGTACTAGTAGGTTTGTACAAAATAATACTTTTTAAATATATTTAAACATTTATGTATAGCCTGTTCAATTTTAAGAGCAAGTTTGTCATACTAAAAATGGCTATACACGAAAATGCTACTACTAAACGTCACTAATACTGAAATTGCTCCTAACGTAACTTTGTCATCCGACGTCTTGTCTATAATCCCTAAAATCAATCGTTTACCGCCCTTAAGCCGTAACGTAAGCATTACACGTAATTAAGAGTGGTTCATTAATAATCGATGGGGCAGGAAAATGGGTTAATGTACCGCTATCATTATCAAGAACTCGCCGCCATTCAACACCATTAAATATGAATTAGCTCGGGGCATCGACAAATCAATGTCTGTCGGTAGTTAGTCTTTTACAAGTGCCTAGGGTGTATTCGACGCTTTTAGCTTAGGCACCAATGGATGTTTCTTATAGTCCAAGAGCTAGTGAACCCTAGGATTAACGGTCTCCCTGTAAGGTTAGAAATTTGTATACTTACGATTTATGGCACTAAGAGCAATAGCCATGACCTGGCAGGCGTCAGCCCTACACGTCATCAGCTCATTTATTTATCCCCTTTGTCATGGCTATTGCTCTTAGAATGCCGTAAATCGTAAGTATACAAAGTTCTAACCTTACAGGAAAAACCGTTACTCCCAGGGTTCACTGGCTCTCCGGCTATTAGCCCTATATCTTGACAAAAAAAAGTTGGTCGGTTTCTTCAAGACTGACAGAACAGAAAAAACAAACACCGGGACAAATGATACTTAAATAAAAGCTTGTTATAACACAAGTATGGTTAGATCTTTCTTAACACTTTGCCCGCTTAGCTACTTCTTACCGATCGAAGGTACTCAAGAAAAAGTTGAGCCTTTTTTTTTTTTTTTTTTATGTTGGCACAACAAAGTGGCTCCACTCCACCTGATCGTAAGTGAAAAGTAGAGCCCAAATCGCGGCGGCAACGAACAGGAGACAATCAGTAACCTGTTAGTTGCCACCGCCTTGCTGGCCCGCTAGATGCTTCTTCACGCTTCGTTTAAAGGGTCCCAACTTATAGGTATGCGGAAACACATGTGCCGGTAAAGAATTCCACTTTTTTATAGTTTGGCATATGAAGGAATTGCCGAATTTCTTACTTTTCTTAGAACTGAAGGCGTACGCCCTCTCGACTTCATATAATTGATTGTGCTATAAATCATGGCACCGCTGGAAACTTTCCTATTATTTTAATGAATAATCAGTACCTAATACTTACTATCAGTTGATAACATCTTGGAAATATCGGGGAAACTCCGATATAGCCCGTAGGTACTTTTTGATATTTTTAGTGTTTCGCGCTTTAGGAGAGCAACTGGAGACGTATTTTTAACTTTGATGAATACAACTATTTTTTATACAAAAAAAAAACAGATTTTTGCCTTATTTATCAGACAGGCGATGTGATCTGGATATTGAATGTTTGGTGGATATATGACATTTACTACGGCGGTTATAAAAGTTTGAGTCCGTTCGGCTCGCAGGGCATTAAAATGCATTTAGAATTGTTTTCCCTTTCCGTCTTGTAAAAATATTGTTACGTTCGTGGGGTAGGTTTTCTATAGAAAATGTATAAATAAGCCACTAATTAAAACTGATACTTTAATTACTAGTTAAAAGAACAAACACTAAACTAAAACACTAATCACACACTGACACTTCACACTGGTACGCTTTTACACTCTCAAACTCGCCGTAGATTCGCAGTCTTCGCTCTTAATGTTATCTCTTCGCTGTCTCAATTGAAACTACTCCTTCGGCCGGGTCATGCTGTGTATTTATACCAGCTCAAATCTACAAAGTACGAGAAGATTCGACTCTAGAAAGTTCCCGAGTTAGGTGCGCGAACATTCTAGAATATCGCTGTCTCTTTCTACAGGTTTCTCTTTCACACCCGTACAGAATGTTCTCTCTATAGCTGTCTCGTTCACATCCATGAATGTAGGATTAATATGGATTTGACAACGTAATAATAATAGCAAGAACGAAAGGGATGGTCTTATTAAACTTTTAACTAGTGGAAGTGAAAAGGAACGATAATCGTCCGTCCTTATCACTGTGCCACTATTTTTTGTGTGGCACTTAGCATCTACGTGTCAGACAAATGCGTTGAATACGTCATTTACGTCTGGTGGGAGTGAAATTAAATGTTTTCAATGTGAAAGTGGACACAAACAACTTATCTCAAGGCTTATTTTGAACAATTTCATCTGTGTTTATCTTCTAGATATGGTGCGATGCGAAGTACTAGGCTGTAAAAGTAGAAACGAGCGAAAAATTGCTGACATAACCTTTCGCAGGTAAATATAGTGTTTTTCAGTCTAATTCTAAATGAAACTGTTAGCAAACCATTTTAAAATGTAAACTGATAAAAATACTAGTCATTAGAAAGCATTTTGGCCATAATTAACTCGGAAAAGGGAAATAATTCTGTGACTTTGTTATTGTTCGAGGGATGCCAGGGCAAGGAGGGTATAATTACCCAAAATTTTGGGGTAATTTCAGTATAATAGTTGCCCACGTTCGTAAAATTATTATAATGTATAAATGGTCGTTTGGCCCGATGGTGCACTTGCAAATGTTTTCTTTCCGTAGAATTCTAATTATTTATGAGTAAATTAAATGTTATTTGTATATACGTTGTCGTTTTATTTTACCTTATCCTATTTAAATTATCCGAATAAGTTTGCCCAAACTAGTTTGGGTAATCGAGGGTTTATGTACTATGTTGTTTGTGGTAAGTACATGTAATTTTTCATTCTTCTAATGAAATCGATGATGATATATATATTTTTTTAATTTAATGTCGATAAGTTACTAAATATATTATTATTGACGAGTTGAAATTGAGAGTCGGGGATGGTAGAAGATAGTGTATACCTAAAAGTAAAAAAAAAGTATTATTTTTAAGTAAATAATGCATGTTTACTAGTCAATATGAGCTGTCCGCAAACCGTTTACACCATTCGTCAGTAGAATCCAAAAAAATGTAAACAATCCTAATAACTTGCATTATTCCATAATAAAACACTTTTAAAACACAATCGTAGTTTTATTCCGAACTTGAAAGAGTTCACATACATTTTTAGTAAAAAATATAGATATTTATAGTGGTAACCTAAAATTATATCTGCGAACGTATTTCACGATATGTTTCAAACACGTCAGATGCTATGGAATGTCAGCCATATTTGCTTACATTCTTTTTTTGGATTCTACTGTCGGTTGGTATACGTTAAAATGCAATCTAATTGAAATTCGGCAAAGATGTATATTTTGCTTGAAAAACGCCACGTATCTATGACAGTTTAAAATACTATTTCGTAAATTAAATTAAATAAGGTACACTAAGAAACTAAAACTCCACTTAAATAAACATATTTGATATTACATTTTAATATCGTTTCATATAATAGGGTAAATGATGGGGTAATTTTTCTCGCATGGCAACAACGCTCACTATATATCCATCCCTCTTAGTGGCACACTTGGCGCGGCCCCTCGTTCACATCCTTCCAGAACATTCTCTCGTGCTGTCTCTATCTAATAGTGCTTTCTCTTTCACTCCTATGGGAAATTTAGCTATATACCGATTTGTACTTGAGAGGCCCGAAAGGGGTCCTGAAAACGCCTGAAAACGGGTTTTCAGGTTATTGCGCCATCCTATAGAGGGTATCCTGAAAACATGTTTCAGGCGCCTGAAAACGACGGTATCTGGGGTGAATATTTGATTTTGTAGTATGTGAAAGAGAACCTTCTGAAACGGCCTGAAAACGCATTTCAGCCTGCTGAAAACGCTTCTAACGTGTCTAAAATCATATTTGTAGTTTTTATCATGCCACCGGCGTAACAATATTAATAAAACGGAAAGGGACAAATAATAGTTATTGACTTTTTAGGTTAGGAGATGTTTATGAATATGGAGATTAGTAAGTAATTGCGGTTAAAGGAACCCTTATGTTAACGCCTGGTAACACCGGCACCGGCGTTGACCAATCCAGACGACCGTCGGTAGCCAATCAGAGGGCTCCGTGAGCGCGACAACAGCGCCCAGGTTGCGGGCGCTCGACACCACAAAAGCGGAGCACCGAGCCCAGAAATCCCTCTTTCCTTCTAACCACTGAAGCCGCCGCACGTGTCCTAGACATAAATAAGAACCTAACGATTGTACCTTATCCATAATTAAAGTTGTAAACTATTACAAGTAGTTTTACTTTCATAGGCTGAAACACCTTATAAAGGTCTTCGCACATTGTATTCTTTGGGCACATAATGCGATCACCACACCACAGTCTCGAACGTGACATCGTACTGGGGCAAGTTGAGGGCAAGCGTGCTAGAGGGAGAGCCCCTGCAAGATGGTCGGACCCTATTAGAAAAGCCTGTGGTTCCATGCAGAAGGCAACCCACATAGCCCTTGATCGCGAAAAATGGAAGGACATAGTTGTTGGCGAAAAATGGAAGGACATGCTGCGATGAGGGAACGACGAAGAAGAAGACATTATAAAAATTCCACGCCAACGTTGTTATAATGTGCTAAGACCTTTACTTCCCAACTGTCGAGTTATGGTTAATTTAAACGTCTATGAATTCCAAAACGAAATATCGATTATCCTTCGTTGCAAGCTCCAAGGTCGTTTGGGTAATCAGATCGCGACCATGGCACTAATACATTTCACGCCTAAGCGTCTTGGCAGAAGGGGAAAATTGCCTTGGGCGGGATATTACTTGGTGATTCGTTTCTGATGGTTCATGCATTGATGATGGGCAGCAGCGTCATCATAGTGGACACATTACTGGGTCATTTGCAGTAAAAGTGTACCTTTTAATTTTTGTATGCGATCATGGACTGTAATACACCATTTTACTCGGCATCGTGCGTACTTTTCAGTTATGGAACAAAAAAAGTATGTCTCTAATGTCACGAAAATAAGTATGTAAATTGAGATTACTCATGAGTAGCTGCAGTAAACTGCAGTTTAGTCTCTCCCATACTTAATGTATGAAACGAAACTGATAAAAAAATCTCAAATTCGTTATAGAATTTTTCATACCTTTAGTATGGGAGTAACTAAAGTGAGAAACCTCAATTTACATACTTATTTTCTCGACATTAGAGATATACTTTTTTTGTTTCATAACTGAAAAGTACGCACGATGCCGAGTAAAATGGCGTATTACATTACAGTCCATGATCGCATATAAAAATTAAAATGTAAACATTTACTGCAAATGACCCTACTGCGATCGCCAATCCACGTGCTCAGGGTGGCGGTTATGGGGATTAGCTTTTAATGCGTTCTTAGTCCTTACGCATGGGTATTAGGAGAGGCCTATATCCAGCAGTGGACTTGATGATGATGTGATGTGTGATTGATCGGTAAGAGCACAAAAGTTTCCATTTGCTCAGTTCGCGGTATCCATCATAAAGGCTGGGCGACACCGTATGCGTGTGCAGCATGGGAACCTACAGTGTTATTCACTAAGGAAACCGCCTTGCTATCAGCGCTGTGTCAGCGCTGCGGCAGCGTCGAGCCTAAAAATGGTATTCACTAATGTACTTTAAACGACACTAGCGCTCGGCGACGAATGTGGCGTTAGCTTGAACTACACTGCGTCGAGAGTTACCGCCTACAGTTCGACGACGAGCTGTTCTACGTTAGTGAATACCGTTTTCCGCAGCGCTGCGCTCGACGTCGAAGTGAAGGCTGTCTCGTCGTCGAGCTTGTTGACGAACGCAGCGTCGAATGTGTGAATAAGAGAATAGAATAGCTGTGCGCGTGCGAAGATGGAACACCGCTTAGCGTCCATTCAGACCAAACGAGCATTCGCTATTCTATCCCCCACTCTACAGAATCAACGAATCACGTTTTGTGTAACGATGGAATTTCGTAGAGTGGGGGGATAGAATAACGAATGCTCGCTTAGTCTGAATGCACCTTTACACGTCACGCGCACGTGCACGCCACGCAAGCGGTGTGACATCTATTATGACATTTCCGACGCTACAACGCGCACGCTTAGCACACGCGCAGTATTTCGTGCTGCACACGCATCCAGTGTGGCTTGGCCTTAAGAGGCATTTTGTAGTTGTATGCTAAGCTTGCCACAATCTTGCGGCAATCTTTGAGGGAGGCCTATGTTCAGCAGTGGACGTCTTTCGGCTGATATGATGATGATGATGCTAAGCTAAATGAGAAGATAGTATTAAAGCTTTATTTCATTAAAAGCGACAATAATTAGGTACGTAACATAATACAGCTTGTTATGTTCCATCCCACATTCCATGCGATTAATCTCATCCCAAAATCAAATCACCCGGCTCGTTTATATATAGACCCTCATACGTGCAATAAATATTACAACCCTAATAACACGCATAATGCGATTTGAACAGGTCCACCGCGAACATCGAAATCTATCTCTGTCACTCCAATGACGTTTTCATTTGAATGCAGGAGTCAGATGCTCGAAAATGTGATTTCGATATTCGCGGTAGACACTCAGTGTTTGGCCGCATTCTTTACAAGGGATGTTTTTGACCCTTTTTGTATTGTCATTGTTGTCATTAGGAGCGCGAATATTGGGAAGTGGAAATCCGCTTGACCCTTAATAAAAACGTGTTCCTTTGTTTTTTGTGGTTAACTAGCGACCCGCCCCGGCTTCGCACGGGTACTATACCTACATAAAAACTTTCCTCTTGAATTACTCTACCTATTAAAAAAAATGTCATCAAAATCCCTTGCGTAGTTTTAAAGATTTAAGCGTAAAAAGGGACATAGGGACAGAAAAAGTGACTTTATTTTATACTATGTAGTGATATTGAAGAGGAGGGTCGCCATGGACTCCTGCGACATCATGGTCACAAGTGCGTTGTCAGATTTCTTGATGAGTAAGCTCTTTTTGGCTGAAGGTCGTATAGTTATTACCGCGGATGGCAGCTCATTTCATTACGCAGTTGGGCATTTTCGCTTTAAGTGACACCCAATTGGCGTGAGACTAAAAAGTTTAACTGCAGTCAGGTTTATAACGATAATAGGGATGATGACCGTAGTTAAAATAAATTATTTAACATTATGCACGAAGAAATTATTACTAAGATGTAGATTGCAGTAATTTTTGTACAGAACTTCTATTTAATAAATTGAAATGAACTTAAAAGAGTAGGTCATTTGGCAGTACTCAAACGTGACGTCACTTTTGAGTATTTCATATAAAATTCCATAGTGGTGATCGTTTTGACAGTTCGAAAAAAGATGCTGATTTGACTTGCCAGTCATCATGCCTATTATCTAAGTATAAAATGTTCATGAATTTATTGGTATTTTTATATTCTTTATTGTTTAAAGTAAACCCAATTTTTTATTGAAATTTTGTGCTTAATTGTCGTTACAAACCTGACTGCAACTAAGCTAATCTGACGTTAAATGAGTTTAAAAGAGACGTTTATAAGTGAAGCAGCTCAGTTGTTGATAGTAATACATATTATTGTTTTCTCTCATTGAGGCCATGCTCCGAATCTCCGATTAATGTATTTACCAAATAAAGAATGAGTGTAATCCAATATAAGCGATAAAATGACAATTATATATAATAATATATTATAGTCTCTTCGTGTCATATCATATCCTTATCTGATGTTAGCGAAACCATTGTCTATTCTTCGCTGTTCTTGAAAGAGTGATTCCGTCAACAGCACCGGTCCGTAGGCCCTACCGCGAACCACGAACGATGTGTTGCCTCCCTGTTACACTTACCTACGAATTCACGAGTGCGAGAGAGAGGCAACACTTCGTGGTTCACGTGGATCAGGCCCTAACATTTTCACTCCACGTAATTTTACTTTCCTCTACCTCTGTCCTAAAATTTCCCCGAATATCTTTCCTTAATAATTTACTTTTGGTTTAGTAAATATACTGGCTGGTAGTTATAGTTCGGGAATTATTATTTGACTGACTCTTATCTCTCTTACGACCTTTTGTTTTGCGTCATTAACAATGGAAAAGTGCCCGACTGCTGATTGTTTAGTAAGTGTGAACGCAAAACAAAAGGTCGTAAGTAAGATAACAGTCGGTCAAATAATATTTCTCGCACTATATCCGATTTGATTTTATTTGTACAGACTAAAAAGGGATATTACTTAATTTTAAAAAGTGACGAATACTTAGTTAGTTTTACTGGGCTTTTTCCGCAACTCGACAACCATTGTGCCTTTTTTGCGTGATAATGAGATAGCCCTATTCGAACGAAGTGACAGTGAATAAACGTAACCCTAACTCTCGACCGGTTGCCAAGCAACGGTAACGCACCCTGGAACATATTTCGCGTAATACAACATCACATTACCGCCCGCCGGGAATCCGGGGTTTTCCGACCGATGTAATTAGGATACCTTTCTGGATTTATATCGTCTTGTTCACATAAATCATCGGCGTTTGACGTCTTTCAATATAAAGGCCGTCCCACAACTATGGAATTTCAAGGGAACGTAGGTGCCTTAAATGGGGTATTTTGTTCAAAGAAGTTTGTGACTTTTAAACGTTAGTAATTCTGAATTGACAGATTTTCAAAAAAAAATATACTCGACTAGCTCTGACTCTCTCTTACTATCACTTGTGTAAATTACCTTCTACATGTTATATAAATAGTTTTGTAGCTCGATTAAATTATCAATATTATGCTTCATATCAGTGTTATGTTTCATTAACAATCGATCGTGAGAACTTTCACACAGGCATTGTCGACCGCCAGAATATTTTAAATCAGCTTAATTCCTTGGCTTTGCGTAGAGATGTAGCCTCGCTCTGAATTTTCAGATTAATCTCTGCAGCATCTCTCCGCCATCGTCCTACGCGACAGCATTTCCATCCTCACCATTTCTTAGATGCTTGTCCTCAACCATGCGTTGTTCTAGAAATTTCCTGCCTCGCACAGCTAAACTCTGGAATGATTTGTCGCCTGCAGTGTTTCCGGATCGTTACGATCTTCAAACCTTCAAGAAAAGAGCGTATTCCCATCTTAAAGGTCGGCAACGCACTTGTAATACCATGGGTGTTGCGGGTGTCCATGGGCGATGGTGATCGCTTACCATCAGGCGATATGTCTACTCGCTTGCAAACTATTCCATAAAAAAACAACTACAATACAATATACCTTTAAACCAAAAAGAACTACTCAAACCTTAGCGACAAGAAGTCATCACGAACATCAATATAAATAAACAGATACATTTGTTACAAGATTATACAAAAATCACCTTTATAATCAAACGTATAAAAACTACGCTGAATTAGTATCAGTTTCGAGAATCATATTTTCTTCGTGTCGCACTCATAACTCCTTGTCCTGACGTTGGAGTGAAGGGTGCAAATGTTTAAATTTAGGCTCAAAGTAGATGCATTCTACGACAAAGTCCATCGATTTACCGTACAAGGTTTTGCTCAAAATTATCGGTTTATCGAAGTTCTCTTTCGTGACAAAAAAAGTCAAAAATTCCTAAAAAAAATATTAACTAACAACTCGGAAGGAAACTCAAATTATCGGCTACACGCGTTTGTACGGGACAGCCTATGGAATGCTCCAGTAATCACGTGGGTGTATCCTCATGCCACTGGATAATCACTTCTATATAAAAACGTATAAAGTCTACGGCGAAGAATCAACGGTAATCAATACAGAGTCCCTCGGGAGCTTCGCTGAAAACAATACATCTATTAACTTGTACAGTCGCCATTAGATATATCTGAGCGGCCACGGTGCTCAAAATTATCTGAACATGCACTTTAATACCATGGCAATAGAGGCTAGCTCAGATATTTCTTATCCCGGGTCATGGAAGACCACCCATGGCTGACGACGGTCCAAAAATACCTTCTTAGGCAAGCTTCTATTGATCTAGACGCCGCACAAAACCGTGCTCACTGTAGGATGCGGAGTAGGAGGGCAACCCCAAGTAAATGGGACTAACGGTCTAGGAAGAAGAAGACTGTAGATCCCGGGTAGGATTCACAGAGTTTTCCCTTCAAACTCATATCCTTATTGGAATTTTGGTCATTGAAAAGAGCAGAATCAGGAAGGCCAAGGTCCCCATTATGTGTACGCGCCGCGCTCCCGAATCGCGAGGCGTGAACGCAGGCTCAGCGCTTGGTAAACTCACGTGAATTTAGTCACTACAATACAAACGCAAGCTCAGTGTTTGATAATGGAGACCTAGGTTCTCCGAAACATGTCACGCGTAGTGACTAAATACACGTGTGTTTAACCGTTTAATTATATTTATAGTTGTTATACCTCACAAAAGTTTCAATTTAACTGTGTATAAGTATATAGTACATCTATTTCTTTGACCTTGCCTGAACAACGACTGCGCCGCGTGAACCGTCTATCCGCTTCATTATGTTTCAGTATCTAAATGTTACCTGTTAAAGCTTTCAACCTTTTATACACGATAAGAACGATAACAACTAATTATACGTCCTTCATAAAGCTTATGAACATCAACTATATTTAAACATGCATAACGGGACAGTGGGAAACGCGTAATCTCATTCGTTCAAGCCCGGGGCGTGTAGTATTGTCACTGCTAGCGCGAGTTTGGAGTCCAGTCTAGAAGGTTCTAGTTACAGTCAAGTAGTAAACGAGATATAGGCATAGACAATCTCTTGAGATTGGTAGGTAGATTACTATCAGGCTTGCCGTATGCTCGTGGTATAAAAATATTTTTATGTACTTAGTTGTTATGTTACACATTTTTATCGATAGTATACATAAGTGCACTGGCCGTTGTCCGTGCCTTCATTACAAAGTGGTAGGTATTGATGGGTCGTTCCCGGTAATTTACCCAACACAGTATGGGGAATATTCCCAAATGGAATCTGTCCCCATAGTAACATTGGATTGCCGGGAACGACCAATCACTAGTCGTAACTCGATCGTGATATGTGAACGCAGATTCCTTCGCTTTCCTTTACCTTCATAAACATGAATATCAGACCTGTAGCCGTACTATGAGTTGATCAGATAAAATAAAATAAAATAAAAA